>CABEEJ010008864.1:0-15746 GCA_901482245.1 Timema douglasi
GAAACTCACTGTAAAACATTGTGTATTTTCTTTTATTATATTATTATGCCCGTGCGAAGCCGGGTTGGGCTGCTAGTATTACATAAATCGCCCGTGTTTAAGACTTCTTTGATAATTGTTTTGTATTAAATAAAGTTTTAAAAAATTAGAATGTTTCTCAAATGGTATACATTTTGTATATTGAAACCTTTACTTTTCCCTTGAGTATAGCACAGTTTAATTTTATTAATAAAGTAGATATATATATATATACAGTTATATATATATGTATACTAATATATATATATATATATATATATACAGTAATATGTATATACAGTAATATATATGTGTATAACGGTGAAAGCTACAAAGATATGATCCCACCCGTTATTCTTTACCGATATGAGACGTGCTATCTCACTCCACACAAAGAGAATGAATTGAGAGTTTTTGAGAACAAAGTACTGATACATATATTTTTGAGAAAAAATTACTGATACATATATTTGAATCAAAAGTTGAAGATACAAGATCCCTTAGGAGTAAAATGTGAAACTGTATTTGAAAAAGGTTGGGTGTGAGGTCAGGTATTTGATGTAGGTTCCTCAGTATAGGGTCGAATGGTGGGCTTAAGTTCTGGAGGCCATACATTTCAGAGTACGTTTAGTTATTTATCTAGCATTGAAAGCTATAGTTATTATACTTATTTTTTAATATCTAAAACAAGCTATTGGAACAGAGATTGAATAAATGAAGAAACCACCATTTTGGTCCCATTTGGTTTAGTTCACCAGTGATGGCGTTAGAATATTTTTTTAAAGTTATTTAAAGCTAATTTCTTCCCTATGCCTTTAAGTGAAATCGAATATGTTTCTTAAATTTTACCTTATTAATACCTATTTTATAAATATGATTAAAATGTGTACAGTCTAGACGAGTAGTAAGATGTAGTGAAATTATTTTTATCTAAATTCTCACTTTTCGATATTTAAAACGATTCTTTAAATAACATTTTACATGAAATCTAATTTTCTTTCAATATACGGTAAATAATGAAATGCAATCAAAAAGAAGCTACTGAAAATATTTACTAGCACAATTTAACAATAGTAGAAGTGATTTAGAAGCTACCTCAGTCATTAATGAATGTTACAACGCTAGAAAATAATGTTTACACCAAATAATAAAAGGGTAAAATACCACTTTTAATAAGCTTCTTAATTTTCATATCCAATTTATTAAAGATAACCTATTGCCTAGTCATAATAAACTATCAACCTAGTAAATTAGTAGAGTTTAAAACTGGTCTTTAGTCTCTATTGAAATGATTGTATTATTTAAAATAATAAGTTATAATTAAAAAAATATTATATTTTTATAATCTTTATTTTATATAATAGCCTTAATTAATATAGTACTGATTTATATTACGGTGTTTTAAATATAGTTAGCACTTTTAAAAACACTTGCACTGGTGTGTGTATGTGTTTTATTTTTTGTGTTTTTTTAAAACACGTTTAACTCATATATTTTGATATTTTGAGGGGATGAAAATATGGGAATTCGAATTCCAATAAGATATTTTGAGGCTTTTAAATCAATGGATTTACACTCTCCTTCCATGAAATTGAACTATCTACTATCCTGTCGCATAAGCGTAAATATTGATATAGATGAGACGAACAGTGAAACATGCAATCATATTTCAAACACTCCAGTAAAGGTATTAAAATACCCGGAATACTGGTACTTTGTTACAAAAGTCTTATATTCCAATTTATAACAGCGAACTAGGAAGAAAATTCAAATTTCAGACCCAAATATGGTCAATCACTTTTAATAGTTTCACTTTAGGTTTAAAATCTCTGAGAAATCGATTATTAATTTTCAATTTTATGTAAGATAATATGTTAAGGATGAGTAGGATCTTATTATTATTATTATTATTATTATTATTATTATTATTATTAGCACCGTGTCTTACTACCCGTCCGATGAGTAGGATCTAATTTTAGGAGAAGTGTACTCTCATTTACATGGAGAGCGTATTGAACACCCTTTAATAAAACCCAAACGTTTCACCTTCATCTGCAGAGTGATGCCTGAGGGCTTAGATAACCATGCGATAACTAGAGTGTGTAGTGGAGGAGTTATTAATTGAGATATTTGATTATAACGTTCATACATGAAATGGTAACACCTTATTCTAATGTATGCGAGAGAAGGGGTGTATACAGTAAATATAGGATAATTATAAGTTGCTAACCTTGCACAACACACCCGACCTAGCTTATAGATCGGATCTTTCCGTCAATGCGGATAGATACAATTCGAGTCTTGAAACTTAAACAGCTCGAGAATCATCTTAGTGTGCTTATTTGAATTCATTAAAGGTGCAGTAAATGCCATTAATAAAGTCCGGATGAAGAATTATTAAATATATTGAGGTTTTTTCACTCTAAGGCCGTACAAACTAAGTGGTTTTAATGGTTCCAACTAAACCCTTTAACTTCCTCGAAATTATTATTAGTAATATATGTTTGCATAACTTTTTTTTTACATCCACTACTGTTTCCAGACTGTTGTCTGGCTCAATTTTTATTCAAATAATATATTTTCCGTTACCAGCTGACTAGGCCAGTCATAGCTTCATATGGCTTATAATATAACTTAATGACTAGTACAGGCACAAAATCCAGTCCCCAGCCGTTAATTTATCAACGTAAAAGTGTAAACCCACATTTAACCAATGATAAATGTTCCGGTTGTGCCGGGAATCGAAGCGACCACAACCGCTACCTACCGAACTAAGGTTTCAGATCCGTTTGTATAACTCCTCAGTAAAAAGGCTTTAAGCGTATTAATTAGTCATATAACATTCATATCACCCAGAACACCGATAGCGTATATATATTTTTTTAAACATTAAATTGCTTCAAGATAAATGTATGTGAAACACAACTCCTTAGCTATCACTTTCCGGGAAATTTATCCAGGAGCAGCCTAAGGTAAGAACACCCACTTCTCCCCCAACTTTCCCTCCACCCCCTTCTTATCATCAATAAGGACTTGATTCACTGAGGCGGCACGATCAAATATGCAAAGTTGAGTTCAAATTGATTCCTTTAGACTCGGGTCGTACTTTGGGCGTGACTGTTGATTGGCCTACATTCAGGAGTAGAATACATACACCTATATTACTGTTGTCTCATGTGAGCAAGGTAATGTGCTTCAGACAGGTGTGAAATGTATTTCCCACTGTATAATATATTAAAATAAATAACGTGAAATAACAAGAAAGCTGTAGAATGTAAAAGAGGAGTGTTTTTTTTTACAAGAAGGCTAGTAAAGTATAGCATGCTAACGGAGTGTGAACTTGAAGCACATATTTTAATGCCGTTGACACCCTTAAAAGGCTCGACTGTTAAAATAAAATAGGTGTTGGTGAGTTATTATTCGTAAAATACGTTTTACTACCGTTATAAGGATGACCAAATTTGGTGGATGTATTTTTATTTTAATCCATGAAAATACTTCGGAAGAAAGTATGGGAAAATACTGAGAAAAAATAACACTGTGGTTGAGTCCCAATTGGTAATCAAATTTATTTCTTACAGAAAAAACTTTATGCCATAACGTTTTTATTAAGTTATGATTTTAGCTCTATGTTTATTGTATTTTGATTTTTAGCTAAGATGTATGACTAACTTGTCTCAATGAACTCTTTAACTTAATTACCACCAGAACGTTATATTTCCATTCAACTCTATCCTAAGATATTTCCATCCAATCCCTAACCTGACCCCGACCATCAAATTTATTTTCACACTATCTCCGACGTATCAACCTACCAAAGGTGTTGTATCTTAAGGTTTACAACAAAATCAACTTCAGATTGTGTGCCTTAATTTTCCTTTTTATAATTTGGTATATATAAAAGCGGTGAAATTATTCAATATGTAACTTAATCAATTATCCTGTTTCTTCATTCCTATAGGTCTCAAATTGCTTTTCAAGAATTTTTCCCTGCAAATATCTCAATTTGTTTTCTAATAAAATGTAAGAAACCACGCTTCACACTCATATTATTATTAGCATCGCGTCTTACTACCCGTTCGGGCTATACGCACTTACGCTAATGTGTAATGGTATGGTGATTGTGAGATGGAATGGAGGACTTACAGTTTAACGTGGAATCCGAACCACGGTGTAGGCCTGGCATTTCACACTCATAATATTCCATGAAAATAATACTATTGTATCCAACTTCGTTAGATGCATGGTTTAAGGCGCTACTCTCACAGTAGACTAGGCTGCTGATGACGAGGAGATTGAGGTTCGGATCTTGGTCAGGTGGACTGAGGGTGGTTTTTATACAATGGTTTTACACTCTGCCTCCACGCAAATGTAGCTGCACTTCATCTAGATATAACATTTCTCATTCCTAAAACCATCAGTGTAATAAGTACATAAGCATTTAACCTAAAGGGTAGTAGGACGCGTTGCTTAAAAGAATTACCAGTGTGTTGTGTAATCTCATTTAACTATTAAGAGACAAATTATGTTACGCTAACAGCTAAAAAATGAATATTAAGAAAAAAAATTGTTTTACCTCTTCTTGAATTTAATTACTATCTGTTCAAAATGCATGTTGGTGATATCTATAACTTTATACCTTTGAAATACAGGGTTTCTACATAGTCACTTATTTAGTTTTATCCATATTTTCAAAAGTCTTACATTTATTGTAATTACCGTTTCGTTGACCCCCAGAAAATTTATAACATCTGCATAAGTTCAAAATTGATTTACACAATCTAATTTCAAGCCTTTAGTGTTATATTTCAAGGATCCAACATCACTTACAAGAGCAAAGTTAAATAGTAGAAAATAAATGTAGGAATATTCATTATTCGTATGACAAACCACTTAGAATAATAATGTCTGTTGAGCTAAAATTATTATTAATTCTGAGTAATATAAGCGTTATAATAGGGGAACCTTTTTGAAATTAATATGCTTAGATTATGGGTAAATTAAATAAAAATGTGGGTGTATTTTAATCATCAGTGGTATTTAACGTTTTTTACAAGCTAACTGATTATATCATCACTTGACCTAATAATTAATTTTGATGTATAAAAAACATTTATTTCCCCAGATATTAATTATTTACTGCTAAATGAGGATCCATAATCAACATCATCATCTCAGTATATGTAGGCATATACGCTAACAGCTGGGCTATAGGATCAGACACTGTAATTAACTAACTAATTAATTAACTACTTGGCATGTCTGACTAATTTTTAATAATCTAATATATAAAATTAATTTATGTAGTCGTTTAAAAAAATTAATTTCATGGGTAAGTCTTACACACTTGCGATTTGATTAAAATATCCATTAGAGCCTCATAAACTTAACAAATTCAACTTTCTCATTAGCTTGTCTAATGAAAGTTTGAAAATTGAACACTCTTTTTTGTTAAATATTTAATCTTGTCACAATATATTTTCAAATCTTTTATAACCCTTTGAATAAAAATATTTTTAAATAGTAATTAAGTTTTGTAAAGGATTTTAAAAACAAACAAATAAAACATCATTTTATCTCATATCAAATACAAATTATAAATCAATTTAATCAATATTTTATAATGTGTAAATTTAGAAACAATTGAATTAATCGTATGGAATATTTGTTCATGTATGGCGTTCTACCACGTGTTTAGGATATTAGCTTATTGAATATAAGTTTTTTACTTATGGGGTAGAGATGAGGAAGGTTGAATTTTTTTAAATGTGTACCTTTTATTTGTGTCTAGAAAGAGGTAGTGGTAAATCAATAATGTAAATAAATTTTTGGTTACCCGGCAGGGAGTCAAATCTCATCTTTACCTTCTTACCAGATATACGAGACAGACATCTTATCTGTGTGCCCATCATTGAGTGTGTTTTTCATGTTGTTCTGAAAAGAAATCTGCTGGCACGTTCCAGCACTTTGATGAGGGGGTTAGGGAGTGGAAAAAATTGATGGGATTAGGGGATACCATAAAAAAAAAGAAGCAAAATTCTTGCCAAGTCATGGAGAACCTCTTAAAAGAATTTTCTAGGAAGTGAGGGTAGTAAATAATAAAGATTGAAAATAATCCCGAGCACAAATAAAACAAACAGTTATGATAAAACTAAATAAAAAAATGATAGCTTAAATGTAGCTCTAGTCTAGTTGTCATAGGCATAACCTTTTAAAAACTATTAAATTTTATTTTGTCAATATTGATAGAATATTGCTATATTTTTGCTGTTATTAAGGTATTGATATTATCTATCAAAAGCGACAGCGGTAGATAGCTTTACCTGCGGTATTAATTTATTAAATTATATCTGGTAACCTAACTGGTGTAAGTTAAGACTCTTTCTAATAAAAAATGATTGTACAGTACATATATCTTCAGAAGCAATATTTCATAGGTTTATTGATTTTGGAAAGGCTTTCTGTTGTTTGCTTTTGTTGGAGCGCAAAGCCTTGAAATTATTTATGATAACATGATCCTTTTATGAGGGAAACAAAAAAAAATTGGGAGAAAATTTGTGGATCTCTAGTTATTTTTACTATTTAGTATATATGAGCCTGGACACCAGTCTGTGGGCCAAAGAGGAAAAAGAGACGATTTTTTTATTTAGTTCTTGCACCAAGTCCAACTACCTACCTGGGCTATCCGAATTTAACAACACTAATTGACAAGTAGTAGGGCCTAATCAATGTAGAATGTAATTGAAATGTGCCCGTATTTGTGTGGAGTAAGAATGGGGAAAATATCTAGAATAAAACACACAGGGTACACTTAGTAAGGACTTGCTTCTCTACGTCAAGCTAACAGGCAGACAACTGTCTCAGTGGTTGCATTGTGTAAGGCGTTATTCTTATGTTAGACTTGACCGGGATATTGGGGTTCAAATCCAGGTCTGGTGTACTAGGGGTGATATTTACAAAACTGTTTTCCACTCTCCCTCCATGCAAATTCAGATTAACTTCCTCTCTCTGAAGTCAACCTTACTAATCCCTAACACGGTATCGCTATTATTACATATGATTATAACCTGAACAAGTAGTTAAAGTCATTACTAAAAAAAAACAGGCATAACAGAAAAACAAAGATGAAATTATTGTATCTTTTTTTTTAACATGTTCAACAATATTTTTTTTAACATGTTCAACAATTTATTTTAATTCATACAACCTATATCAAAAAAAGTTGCTCACTCCTGTTCTAGATCCTTATTTGACTCCAGATGTTACCTAAAATACTAACCAAATTCCAATAGGTCTATTTTTTCAAGCGCCATGACGTCTTATTCCCCTTTCAAGTTATTAGTAATGTACTGATGAAGCGAATCTGTTATAGATGAGAAATGTTCATTTAGAGGGAGGAAATGTTATCAAATTTGCATGGAAATAAAGAGAGTAGAAAAACAATTAGGAAATACCTCACTAAGTACACCCAATCAGTATTTGAACCCCGACCTTCTTATCAACAGCATTCTAATTTATTGGGAGAGGGATGCCTTAAGCCATTCAACAATCATATCAGGTGATAGATCAATAATAAATTACAAAAAATTTATTACATCTAACTATAATTAACGTACACTTTGAGCCGGGATTATTTAATTTAGTAGGATAGAGAAGTAAATAAATTTTCCTAATGTACTACTTTTTTTCATCAATCTATCCACATTTGATGTACCGTCTATTTAGGGAGAAAACATAACTAATTAGGCCTACACTTGGATGTGACTAGAACTCCAAACTTCTCATCTCCAGCAATCTAAACTAGAAGAGCTATAAGTCATTCACGAGCTAAGTTTACCTGAATGACAGCTCGAAATGTTACTAGAAGTAATCCCTAATATATCACTACGCCAACAGCTGACATCTATCACTCTGGATGACTGTAATGAAAACAGATGGTAATATATTAATGTGATAGTTAACCACAGTAATTTAGGCCAATATTATGTATATATTTATTTGAGGTCGGACACAAAGTTTATTTATAGTTTTATTCCACTTGAAAAAATATTCACACCACTTTCACAAAAACTTAATGGCGACTGACGAATCTAAACCATATGATTGAACATAACGGTAAACAAATTTTTTACAATGATGCAGACACGAAGTTGATGGAAATATGTTATTCATTTAAATATTTCAAAATACGATAAAATAATCATAAAATCATTTATTGTATGTAAAAAAAAAATGACAACAATTTTCTCTTTTCCCAGTAAATGCGATGCCTGTATTAAAAGGTATTGATGTGTGCACTGTATTAAACATAATCAATAACGTTCCAAAAAAAGAAATAAGTACTTTTAATTATGTTTAAAATATTGTTTCGAGTTGGATGAAAGGAAATTATTTAAAAAAATGAAATAGTATGAGAAAACTTAAGTTTACGTTATTTTAAATGTAATATATAACAGGTAATTAAAGATCTTTACATTTATAACAAAACTGTGATCTTTTACAGGTGTTGGTAACCCAAAACCTAAACATATGATTTTCGAACTGTCATCCAGGTAAAAACCTATCGTGAACGTAATATATATATTCAGACCCATATGTCAACCGATGAGGATAGTTTAATACACTTTCATGGCTATTCGACAACAATTTTACTCCTCCCTCTACCATATTTCTCTTAACCAAGCACACATATACACTCTAAATTTGAAAGTCAATAAGTTTCGACATTTAAATAAATGTGACGTTACATGTATTTAGATTTATTCGAAAGAAAGCCGGCCAATTGATTGATCTGAAACGGGAAAGTGCCTTTCGGTGTTAAACATGTTGAAATATAGCCCCAGTAGAACGTTGTATTTGCAGACCCAAACAAATCAAACTCCTTTTTTTTTCGGTTAACCTGTAGTGGTATTTCTCGTTCCGGTTTTGAATTATCTATGGGCTTACCTTCCTAAAGACAAGTTATTACTCTATGGACGAAAATAACATATAGGCTACACAATTTATGTTGACACAAACAAGGTTTTTTTTAAAAAAAATTGTTTAGTGATACGTTATCCGCATCGGTAGTCACGTGGTCTGAGCTTCAAACCTCAGCTGGTCTGGTTTCCCAGTGCAATGGATGTGGGTTTTAATATTTTACAAATTGCTTTAGGGTGTTTTGTTCTGAAAGATTTTTTAGTCTCCTCCCGAGTAAATATGGATATAATTCATACTTATTAATTTTAAATCTTTGATTGAAATGTTTTTAATTTGTTGAAATCTGGGTCGGAAGAAATAAAATGATATTTATTTTACTCTGATTGAATAAATAAAAACGCTATCCGGGGTAACCACGCATTGAGAGACTCCGGATTCTTATGTTAGTTTAACATAATTCAACTTTTAAAAGTCTTGAACGAGATTGAACCAAAGTCTCCTGATTAGCCTTGGAGTGCTAAAAAATAATAATAAATACTACAATTTGTTTTAAGAGTATTTTACAAAAAATGTATATAGCTACCAATAAAATATAAATCGAAGAACTACCTAAATAAACTATCTTAGATTGTTATTTTTATATTATTTTAATAATGGCTTGTTAAAAATATATATTTTACATTTATTTAAATCTACTCCATAAAAAGAGAAAGACAAATAAAAATAATTGTTTAGTAATAATTTCAATGATTAAATGTCTAAGAATAAAAGTAATTTGTATATGAGGATTTATTTATTTTAATATTTTATTTTAATAATATAATAGTGTTAAAATTAAAAATATTGTTTATTATTTAAATTTTTTGGTATTTTTTAATAATGTTTCCATTGTATTTTTTTACGTCTAACATATATATTAAAAATAATTGGTAAAATTACCAAAGTTAATATGCATTAATGACTTATCTTAAAAATATTATAGGGTCAACTGTAATGAGTCTATTTTAAGTTTTTTTTTTTTTTTNTTTATTGCTTGAAATTGGCGTAGGTACATTTCTTAAAATACCTGATCGGTTCTAGTTAATTGTGTGGCCAAGAAAAGACAAAACTAAGATTAGGAACAATCTTGGCCATAAACCTTCGTGATCAATCGTGAAACCAAGAACACCAATATACTTCAGCCGTAAATATTAATATCAACTTAATCTTTAAAACAAGCCTATTTAACTTTAGTTAGTGATTTAATACTCTTGAAATATATCACTATATTCTTTATTTAAGTTATATAGCCTCTAACGCCACATAGGTTGATATGTGGCCTAGTACGTCAACCTATGCTGGTCTGATTTCCCATGAAGGATTAGTTCGAGGATAGATTCCAGATAAGAGGTGTACTAAGTCTTGTTTTAACATAAATTGGTTTAAATAAGTCATCCACACGTGTGCGGGAACACTTTTAATAAACTCTTCTTAAAAAGAGTTATAGACAATTATGTTTTAATTTAAATCATAAATGATCATTTTATGTTATATTATTGGTCAATGATTTTATTTTAAGATGTATGATTAATTAGCCATAAATAAATATAAAGAGAAAACAGAATATATGTTTTTGAATGTCATATAATTTAACCAATAAATTGTATGATGTATCATCACTTTTTAGAATGTTGTATAATATTTTGAAATATAATATAAGCATTTAATTCATCTCATTACTTTTCTAGATAAAATTTTAGATAATATCATAAAATATGTTTCCATCCCAAAAATTGAGCTAATCTCTTAAACCATTAACGTAAATAGATACAGATGGTCTATTCGTTAAATATTATAAATGTAGCATTAATAAATAAACAAATTATTATTATTCTTTGTTTAGTGCTATTTTTTTTTTAGAACCGCGTCTTACTTTACGTTCGGGATGTATGCTAATTTACTAATTACGCTAAAGGTGTTATGGATTAGTGAGGTTATATTTATAGGAAGAGTACACGCATTTGCGTGGAAGGAGAGTGAAAAATCATTTTTAAAGAACCATCTTCAATACATCCCACCGAGATTTGAACCTTAATCTACCCGTCATCGGCAGTTGAGTCTACTATGAGAGTAGCGCGTTAGTCCACGTAGTGATCGAAGAAAGTCTTGCGATATTTCAGCTCAGTAAGGAGTGTGTTCATATACCAAGTTAAGTGTCCTAGGTTCGATTCCTAACAATATCGAAAAAAAAAGATAATTGGCTAATTCGTGGCTTCCTGTTGCACAAAGATGAAATATGGGACTGGTTGTTGTGCCTGTTCTAAAATTGAATTTACCTGTTAGTCCTGTCATATAATAAGTCCCAGAATCATGACGTGGAGTGTTGCTAGGGTAATAAATCTGCATCTATCATATACTTACTTCCATTGTGTCCCAATTTTACCAATAATACATAGGCTACGAATTGCATTCCTCATATTGTAAAGTATTTATGTTGATATCTTATAAATACGTGTTTTAATAAGATTTAGTGTATATTTAATTATATTTTATTATTTAAATATTAATTTTATCGTTGTTTACCTAGGTAGATATTTCTTGTATAAGGTCATAATTATTATACTACTATAAAGCCACATGGCTTACTCACTCACTGACATTAATATTTATACACCTCAAGATGAGATAGAAATTTGAAATTTGGCAAACTTATATCTTCTAGCCTGTAGACGACGGTAGAGTTCCAAAAAGTGAAAAAAAAATATTCTTAACCCCCGAAAAAAATTCAAAATTGTGGAGGAACCTTAAAGGTAGTGCGGACCTTTCTTTGGAGGTCTCTTGTGGCTAAATGGTAAGACCTATCAAAATACGGCTCTGGAATTACAATAATTTACATCCACTTGGAAAGAAAACCTACTGGTGGCCTGGGGGGCGCAGCCGCCAGTGATCAAAGCGATTTATTCTACATAGCCAACGTATTTTTTAAATTAATTTATATTTGTTAGAGTAGTAAATTTGGTCCATTGTATTTTCCGCAGGTTTTTTCTTTAATCAGCTAAGTGGTCGGTCTCTGAATCGACGTGTCACCATTGCGACTCACAACTTACGCCACTGCCATTAATTTAGCTTCACAAAACTATTTTAATAATTTATCTTTCTCTTGATTAATAGAGTTGCGTGTGGAGTGAAGAACAGTAAACACGTAAACCACTACGTTGGCTGCCGTGGTCTAACGTGCTAATTTCATGTTGTACAAAACTACCGAGTATGGGGAGATCAGGGTTTGATCCCAGCCAGATGCACTGAGGGTGGTTTGTCCTTAATGGGTTTCCTCTCTCCCTCGACGCAAATGAGGAGACACTTCTTATAATATATAGTCTTCCTAATCTCTAAAAATCATTAGCGTAAGTAGTACATAAACGTATAGCCCAAAGGGATAATAAGACGCAATGCTTAAACAACAACGTAAATACGTGTGACAACAACTCGTCATAATCCAATCACATCCAAACCCACGTGGGCTTAACTGGGCAATAACTCGTCAGAGATCTCCAGCTTTAAGGTAGGATAAAACCAGCCACATTATTTCACCTCACATTGAGAGAAATAACAATATCACTCAAACCCCAATTAATGAGTGATATTTATATAAAAAAAATCACAAGTACAGTTTCATCTAGCTATACTTCCCCTGTCAACACTTCACGACACTCCACTAATCAGCCAGTTCAAAAAATGAGCGTGAAATACTCAAATTAAAAAACATAGATAATAAAACAATTACTGCTTTGGTGACCGCATTGTCTAAGGAACTATTCTCACAGTAGACTAGACTGCTGATGACGGGGATATTGGGGTTTGATCCCTATCCGGTGTAGGCCTACTGGGGGTGGTTTTTCCGAAATGGTTTTCCACTCTCTGTCCACGCAAATGCTGGTACGTTTCTTTTAAAATATAGCCTTCCTAATCCCTATAATCCATAAAAGTAGTTAGTACTTACTTGAACGGGTAGTAAGACGCGGTGTTAAAAAAAAAGTAAGATAATCACTATTACAATATACCACTAAGCTCAAGTAAGACCTCATGAGGTTTTTTTTGTTTGTTTTGGCTTTTCTCTTTTTGTAATGGCTAACCTTCTGTCTTTACCTCGCCATGTGCGGTTGGTAGGCGTGTGCACGCTGTGTTTGATAGGACACACCTGTGGGGCTTAAAGGGGTGGTTTCCCTTTGTTTGCTTACATGTTTTGTGTTGTGAAGTGTCATTAGCAGACGTTTAAAAAAGGAGTGGAAATTTAATTACTTGTAGAAGTGAAAATAATAAACGGAACCCGCATCTGTGAAACAGATTGGTTTTATGAAAAAGTTATACCTTTATGATCATTATTTTTACGACGTCCTACTACCCGTTCTGGGATGTACGCATTTAAATATAATATTGGGATAGACCCGCTTTGGTGGTCGCATGGTCTAAGGCATTACTATCTTATTATAATTTATTGCGATAACGTGGACATCAGAGTTTGAATTCCATACAAGTGCAATGAGGGTAGTTTTATGTAAACGGTTTTTCACTATATCTCCACTCAAATGCAGAAAAACTTCCTCAAAATTCAACTTCCTCCTCCCCAATGCAATAGCGTAATTAGTACATGAGTGTATAACCCGAACGGGTACTAAGATGGGCTTTAAAAAATTGTGTAGGAATGAATAATAAACAATTTGGTGGAAATGTACACGTATTTTCTGGAATTGTGGGAATCCACTTTTAAAAAACACGCCTTCATTACTGCTAGGGAGTTTATTTATGATCCTCCGGTCTCCTATAAAACAAACTAGATAATATTTACATTTAGTCCATATTCTAATCAATGTCATGAGCTATAAATATTTAAATTCGTCTTTTTAATTAAACTAACGTGTAGCATTTAATTCTATATTCTACCTTACTAATCCTTATCCCTTGATGCTAGTTAAAATATTCTTAGCTTCAACCAGTGATAACTTATAAGACATAATGCGTAAAACTAACAATAAAGAATTACGGTATTTTGTCTTAGTTAAAATATTATCTTTTAAATTATTTTATGAATTAAAATTAAATCTAAATTAAAAAATTAAATTAACACAAAATGTGTTTATATATTTTCGAACAGTATATTGCTAAGTAATAATATATTTAATTTCAATTGACCTCCACATATATGATTTGAGTAAAAATGTATTTTCTAATATAATGAAACATTTTATTGACAAAAATTACTTTGTAAACGATAGTAAAACATTAATTTTGAGCCATTTTATTGACTGGATTTAAAATTAATTCAATCAATTTAAATAATTGGTGTTGTCAACAACAGATTAGTTTTGTAATTAAAACACAAGAGGTAAATAATTATCAGAAATCAATTGAAACAAAATAACAATGTTTCAATTATAAAGATAAATAAATTCATTGGGTGTGTTTATTCTTTAATCATATAACTAAACAGAGGAGATTATTTGCCCTACCTTAAACTAAGCTCGTGTGCTTTTAATTCCAATATTCATTATTCAAATACTTTATTTGATTATAAATATGATTACATAATTGATAAATTGATTTTGAATTAATTTTAAAAATAAATGGGTACGGTAGGTAGACTACACAGGTATTCTCGGTCCTTTACGTAGAACTGGAGGCACTCACAGTTCGTAAATTCTTCTAAACAAAATAATTGACTGAACATAGTAATTTTCTGTTTCAACTTGACCATTCGGCATTTCGACTGTACGTATTTCCGGATGTCTATTTTACGATAGTTGTCAAATGCGTTGACCAATTTTAAATAAATTCAACAAGGTCATTCCTTTAACCTACGCCAAACTATGAATGCACATTAAAAATAATAATAATAATATACTGGTTAAGGATGCTTCATACCTGTGAAGTAACGACACCTCAAGATAGAACTTCCTATGTTAGTGAAGTTACATTTTATTCAGTGAGTTTTAAAGATATGATGTTGAACCAAAATCTATATATTATTAAATAATACTAAACATAATCTTACAGTATCACAAAGATATAATATTTAACATGAAGTAGTTTTTTTATGTAAAAGTATTGTTTTATAAATCATCAACAACGCAAGCTATTTGGTTTAGTCCGGAAAATGGCCTGTAGGCGTTTTACTGTCAGGATGTAGATTAAAAAGATCCATATTGAGTTTTTAGAATAGGAAACAAGTTAAGGTAATTTTAGAAAGCAAGTAAATATTTTTCAAGTTGCAATTAGTATAGTGATTGTGAAATTCGTCAGAGGAAGAGGGGAGGTGTTATTTATCGATAAATTAAGATGAAAAACGCTTTATCCTGGAAATTAACACGCAGGCAACGTCGTCAACTTTTGCAAAATTGTGGTTGCTCAAGAGATGTTTAATCTAAACGCTCAACTTTGGGTGTGAATATAGGTAACGGGTGAAAAGATCAGTGTTTCTGCTGTGTTCACGTCTGAACATAATTTCATGTAAAATAAACAAATCATTGCTTTAGTAAAAACAAGGTTTAATTTTCATAACATGGTGTAACGGGCTAATCTGGCTTAGCCCCGTTCAAATGTAAAACACGAACATTTTTTTGCTACAAACAAGTCGTCAAGAGTTAACAAATGAAATAATAGTGTTGAATGCTACGCCCATAACATTTGTGTGTTTGGTTACATACCTTCTACACCAACTCTCCCATCGAGTCTGATGCCCCGCTGAAAACAACAACATCGAGGGAACTGGCTGGGCGTGACCTCAGGCAAGAGCTCCGCGCCGGACAACCAACTTCAATCAACTGAAAGCGCCG
>CABEEJ010008865.1:0-21571 GCA_901482245.1 Timema douglasi
GGGGGGGCAACTTCACGGACGTTAAATATCGTTATCGAAACGCATATAAACTTTTCTGCTTCGTCTGCTTGGGGGACTTTTGAGTTGACTTCAAAAAAATATTTTGTTTAGTTTGGGATGACCGTGCTCATTGATAAAGGAAAGGGGGGGGGGTAGATTGGTCGCTACTCGCTCCATCAGGTTTCATTCAGGCTGTATTGATAAACAAAGATGAAAGAACAGCTATTAATTATGATGAGCTAAAAGAGATTGAATGCTATAGCTCTAGAAAAAGAGTGATAATTGAGAAATAATGTCATTTATTCTTCCTCCACGGTCCACCCTAGTAAATATTTAATCCCAGCATGGATGAAGATAACAAAAAAGTTGTTTCTTTCGATGCTGATCCGATACTATAGTGTGAGTACTAATATCAGTAAAAGTATCGGAAAAATAGTATCGAGTTAAAGAATACTAGTATCGAAAGGAAAATATCAACATTAGTAACGTATAAATACTTTTTTCACATCCCTAGACATAGCCCCATGTAAATAGTTGGACCCCTCAAAAGGGGGTGAGGTCTACATATACTTTTAACATAAATACGCCATGGTGTTTTTTTTACTTTTATTATTTATTTTTAAATCTCACCAGCCATATGATTATTATTATTATTATTACTACTACTACTACTACTATCGTCATTGTGTTTTCTTTCTAGATGCACCCTTTAAAACTTCCTAAAGTAAAGCTAGCTCTGACAACATTTCACAAAACAAGTCGTTTTTCGTGCAACCAATATAGTATCGGTGAACAAAGGACAATTTCTTGGAGTTTATATTTGAATAATCATCAGAGGTATGGACCATAATAACTCAAGTAAACGGTTAGAAACCAAGTTGGTAGCTTATGTAGGCTTACTTAATAGCCAACTACTTTCATTTTTATTTAAACCACCGCGTCTTACTACCTGTTCAAGTTATACACATATATGAGAATTAACTTACTTAACTCTTGTCTCAGACTGGTTTGTCGGGGCTCGTATCCTGGTCTGGTCTAATGAGTGTGGTTTTCCCTAAATGGTTTCCCACTCTACTTCCACGCAAATTTGGGTAGATTACCTCAAAAATGCTTCCTTCTTCATTTCTACCCCACTGGAGTAAATATCACATATGCGTAGGCCTATAGTCCGAACTTGTAGTAAGACGTGGCGATTAAAAAATGTACAAGTTAACCCTTATTATTCTTAATATTTAGTCATCTTAAAAGTAATACATTTAATAAAACATTATATAATGCAACCTTTCCCCCCAGCCCTCTCACCCACACCACGCGTGCATACATAATATATTTATATAAATATACTTTTTTGTAAATTGAAAAATGACACC
The DNA here is from genome assembly GCA_901482245.1 of Timema douglasi. Lineage (NCBI taxonomy): Eukaryota > Metazoa > Arthropoda > Insecta > Phasmatodea > Timematidae > Timema > Timema douglasi. The sequence goes on from CABEEJ010008865.1 coordinate 1,371, forward strand.
CGGAATGCTAATCGAACGCTGGACCTTTGACTTAGCACGCCATTGCTCTGCCACTGACCTATTCAGGACTTATCTTGGGAGATATGTTATGTTTCCCTTATTACTATGACGTACATGAAAGCGAATAACATATAACCCGCATCATGAGCAGTATACCCTAAATGTTTTTCTACTCTACCTCTACGCAAATGCAGGTACACGTCCTCTAAATTCATCCTCCCTCATCCCTTATACATAAACGTAATTAGTATATAAGTGTATAACATGAACGGGTAAGTGAGACGCGGTGCTACAAAAAAACTTGTTTTCAGTGAAAGTTAGATAATTAGATAGGCCTACATCTATTTAAAAATAGCGTAGAACCATTGACTACGATTATATAATTGTAGTCAACGGTAGAATAAAGAATAAGTCAAACTCTTTTAAGTCCAATATCTTTTTCTTTCATTTGTTGTCAGATAGCACAAAGTATTAACTAGGCTTTTTGAAATAATTGAGGTAGGAATATATTGTGTTCCACACAAACAATTAAAGTGGAAGAGGACTAGTTCAATCCTAAGTGGGAGCTAAAATTTTGGTATTCTATTCTTCACTCTGTTTCAGTTGTCCACATTTTCTCCCTCCATTTATCCCTATTCCCTGCAATTATTATTTTCAAGCCGGATTAAGTATTTAGATTTATATCTCGGACTATCTGGTTTATGTACTGAGGTCTTGGTCACACTCTTGCATTCATTTCAAGCATTTTACTCTTTATGGTATTTACTATGGATGGACAGACAGTGCCTGTACAGATAGATGCCCAATACATTTCTCTCTTCGTCCTTAGATGGTTCTCCATCCTATTAAAGACATGTACATTTTGTCATTCTGTCTGTCCATGGGATCGTTAGGACTCTTCTTCAGCACCATGATTCAAAGGCTCCCCGCCTCTCCCTCCCCCCCTGTTTTCCCAATCACCCGCATATTCGTGGTTAGAGGATAGTAAGACCAAATCAATAAACTTGATGTGGAAAACATTCTCAGAGTACACCCAGCCGGGATTCGAACCCCATCTTTCCCACTTCATCAGTGACCTCAGTGTGATGAGGCTAGTAAGTTTAAGAAACAAGCTTAAACATTATCAATATAGACGCACCGGAATACTCAAGGGCTCCCCATCGACCTTGGTCTGTCATTAGGGGCTCACTCATAGTTTAATAAAAGGAAAAGATTTAATAATTGATCTAAATAATTAAAACACAGTGAATACAATGAAGTCTATTTAGAGCTGGCCCATGTCTATTATTGGCTTTGGCTATCCTTATAAGTTTTTCTCCTATAGTTTACTACTCAACTCATGGCGATAGTGACTTGATGACTCGGAGCGTAGTTGCGACCACCTCATCCTCTTCACAACTTTGTATTATATGCTGGATTTCTCTCATACTTTTGTCAATGAATAACACCATCAATAATTTTAGAATGGCACTTCTTTTAACTTGACTTAACTCCGTCATCATTGTGGCTGCGTATTGCCTTGGAATTTTCTTGGCATATGTTTCTTTTAACGTTATTATTTCTGGCTGCTTCTAGCTAATGGCTGATGGGGCTGTATATAACCGGCATGTGTAAACCCAGCCTTAGGGGTGGGCAAACGGTATGGCTGCACAGGACCCCGTGATTTGGGGGGCTCCAACTCTTACTTGTCAGAGTGTAGAAACAAATAGAAACCTAATGAGTAGCTGTCGGGGCGTTTCAGCCCAGTTTGACCTACTTTACTATTGGCTGAAATTGGTCGCGTGACCACGCCCCTCTCTCTCTGATTGGATGTTGGTTTTCCCCTCCTCCTGAGCTCTTTTCCAAACTTGTTGGGTTACGAAATTTCCTCCCCTATAGACCCTCCCCTACAACCCTCTCACCTACAACCCCAGACATGTTGGTTCTTGATGATTAATTATTAGTGATTGCTTATTGATAATTGCTAATTAATTATTGGCTAGGATTGAGGTGTTGGAGTTTTTTATTTATTTGTTTATTAGCATAAGGTCCGCGGCGTCGGGCGTGGAGAACGAAGCTCTTCTGATGGTAGCGTGGCGTAGAATGAACATTGGATCCCTGTAACAAGACTGTTGGACTGCCCGGAACAAACAGTACGAACCTCTCCTGACGACCGTTTGGGGTAGAGTGTGATAAATGGTTCCCCTGCCTTGAGACCCCTTTCACTTGCCCTCACTTTCCTTTCCTTAGAGGTATGTGTCACAACCCCTTATGTAGTAATGGGTTTTCCCGGTGTTGCAACCCCTTATGTCGTAATGAGTTTTTTCCCGGTGACTCATACGTGGCGCCAGTTTGGTGGGTCGACAAGACAAGAATAGACCGTGCCCTTGAATGATGGCGCAATGGGTTTTCCCTGGCGCCAGTTTGGCGGGACGACAAGACAAGAATAAATCGTTACCTTGAAACTTTGAGCTAGGTCATTGACTCTGGAAACCCTCCCCCCCCTCACAACCCCCTATGTGGTAGTGGGGGTTTTCAAAACTAGAAAGCATTGACACAACTATAATTATGCACAATCATAGGCCTCGGGATCCTCAGTTAGGGGCCGCTATCCCCCACCACAAAAGACTACTAAAATTGGTTGTTTGGAATCGTCCCTCGACATGCGTGGGTGTAGGTATCCGTCATGGACCGGAGGAGTAAGGTAGAAATGTTCCAGTGAGTGAGGGAGAATAGAAAACCACCCTAATTCACCCGAGTGAGATTAGAACCCACGACATCCCCTGCCATAACTATATGAGTGACACGTACCCTTTCTGGCAAAACGGGAAAATTTTTAAAGTGTGAAAGATCCGCTCAGCCCAGGTTTCACCGAGGTCAGGAATGACGGATTCAACGATGTTCGGGGTGGCATAGGCAAACACGTGTATTTTTAGTCATTCAGGTGTCTTCCATACTGCCCTCACCTGGTGGGGGAGTTTAACAGTTATCTACAAGAGATATTGAGCTCCTGTAGATGGCAGCCGTTACATATCCCGGCCACACGAGGCCAAATGACAGCCAGGATATAGGTTATATCCCGCCATGTGTTGCTGGTTATTCACCGAGGAACAGTCGAGGTGTCTCGGGTAGAACAAGGCTTCTGCTGATATAAAGCATGTAATGCGTGCCATCTCCTTATTGTCGATAAACAGAGTAAGGCCTTTCGCGCACGGAGGTACTCAAATGTGATGGGATTGGTTAGTGATAGACGTCACACACTGGTAACTAACTGGTTAAGTGTTTCGCACACGGCCACGGTGCTACACAAAAGTGGTAGAATTTCAATCAGTTTCGTTCTATTGTGCTGCAAGCACCTTCTTCATACTTAGAGAATATTTAATATTCATTATTAGGTCTAGTGACTGGAGTGCCAGAAGGATTTGGGCCTCTATTACTATCACAGATATAAGAGACGTAATCACAGAAGATTTTAGATACATCAACCTATTGAAAATAATATAAACTGCAGACTTATAATAATAATAATAATAATCGACTATTCGTTGAGGCAAAGGTAGTGCAACAAATTGATGCAAAATGTATAGTTGTACAAAATATCTAAAAAAAAAAGAAGCAATTTTGATTGAACATTAAATGTTCAATAATTGTTTATCATAATGATTGAGTTTGTAACTGAGGTAGCCCGGCGTTTTACATGATGCCTTTTCAGTCACTAATCACAAATGCGTCATAAACCGGTTAGCAAACGGTAACACCGTGAGCCGACCTCCATTGAAATACATTAGTGGTGACGCTCAAGCTACCGGTTGGTAATTTAGGTTCTACTCGCGTCACTTTTGAGTCTTATTTGAGTAGATTCTTGGGTGAAAGACCCAAAGAAAATTGATGGGAAATAAAGATTGTTCCATCTTGAGCTAATGCCGTCATGCAAAATAAATAATAATTGACAATATTCACCAATAATATTGACATAGTTGCCTTCTTAAATGGCTTTATAAGACCTAGGTGGCTGTGAGAAATTTTAAAGAAATAAAACTAATCTTCCATCAATCAAATTCATAATATGGTGGTAAAAACATCCTACATTTTAAATGTTTTATTGTTGCAGGGAAATTCAGTACACCATCACCAGCCATTTAGAATTCCGACTACCTTGTCCATAACATACAACCAGGTAAGCACATTTACTATCAATATAGAGGCAGATTCTGCCATAGATATGAGTATAAAACTAGTTCTTCATCCCCCTTTGAAGAGTTCTGGTATTAATAACAGTAAAAAACCAAGTTAAAGCAGATAAGATGAGGTGGTTCAAATAGACTACAGTTAGACATAAATTTTAAATAAAATTAAATCGACATCAATTAAAAATGCTTCTGTGGCTGTATGATATAAGGCTTAACACTCACAATAGACTGGACTTCCGATGATGGGGATATCGGGGTTCTAATCCCGGTTGGGCGTACTGAGGTTTATCCCCCCCCCCCCNCCCAATGGGTTTCCACTCTACCTCCACTAAAATGTGGGCACAATTCCTATTAATTCAACCTTCCTCATCCCTGACAATTAAAGATAGGTATGTTCCTTAAATATCTAGTTTTTGCACTTATTTTATGGTAAAAAACAAATTTAGAATTTCTGAAGTTATCATTTTTACCGCAACCAATAAGTTGTTGGATCTAAAAAGAGCTGGTACTGTACGTCATGATAAACTACATTTTTGAGCTCAAGATTCATGAAACAATCCTCTTTCTCCAGGTTTTTGGAGTCAAACAAGTCTACTATATTAATTTATAGAAAAGTTAATTAGGGGCTATATTAACTACGCATGGAGAAAATAGTTGCATGAACACGTGATAATCCAAACAGACGAATACTAGTGTGGAGTGTCATGATCTTGATCAAGGCAACCACGTGGTAGTTTAACGAAACCTCCCCAGTATTACGGTTACCATACTTTGGTGTCAAATGAATTATTAATTAATTATCAAAATCTTCTTTTTATAACATGCGCAGGATGATGTTTCCTCCTCTCACTCATATAAATAATTATTTGATTTTTCCTGACTTCCCCTCCCCAAGAATCGCTGCATGACATCACTAATTGTGCTCATCCTTCCTCCATCCAGTTCATACCCTTACCAGAAAATGCTCTTCCACCATGAATTTCCTAGGATTGTGATTTTCCTTCCTCAATCCAGTTCATACCCTTAATCTTTTTCCATTCCCAAGACCGCATTCTTCCTCCTTCCATCCATACCATGATCTACTCTACCATTATGCATGACGTCTTCCTTCCTCAATGCTCTATCATTACATCATGATACTTGTACATGCAGTCTATATTTTATAAATCATAGCTATATGAACAAAGAGATCGACAGTTCCTGTAGAAGGATTACGGTAAAATAAGCAGTGTAAACACTTTAAGCGATTAAATTGAAAACACATATGTGCATACAAAACTATCATATATACATACAAAATTATCTTTTACTATTTAAAAAAGTTATGTGAATCTCCTCCAAGATAGCTCATTACTCTCTGTGACAATAGTGACATGCTGAAACTATGCCTAAATGTGGTTTTAAGTTTTTACTTTGCAACATCATTGCATACACCCTCTAATATTAAGTCGGTTTTCATCTTCTTAGGCACATCGTTCCAAACGGCAAACGTTATATATTTTACCTTTATTCAAACTGTTAAAATTTTAATTCTATCATACTCTACTCTTTCGATTATATCCAATTCTGCACAAAAATCTTCATTTCACTGTTAGATAATAGGTGACTGGATAATCTCTTAGGATGTCAGGTACGTCCCCTTTCTTCAGGTTGTAATATATATATTTATATATATACACACGCGCGCACACACACTACGAGTTACAATCATCCATGCTTTGATTAGGCTCTTACATTTCTGGGTTTAGGCTTCCTAACCAGTGTGCACACAAATAACATATCTCCGTGTAGCCCTTGCCATCTTCTTTCACGAAATATCATAAAAGAGACCATCTCGTTGTCGTCTAGCTGCTAGAACAAATAACCCAGCCTGCGAAACATTTCGAAGGAGATAAAAAAAACTCCCCATCCGCTCTTCGCTTTATACGGCCAGGTATGCAGGAGGGGATGTCGCTCCCTCTCCTACACGATGTTTACCGCATTGATCCACGAATTAAGTGTAGGGTCAAACCCTAACCATTTAATATAAGCACTATCTTCAACACATCTGATAATAATCTCTACGAGGTATACGTCAGGTTGAGATGTTTTCATGAACTCTTTAGTGTAAAATCCTCCCTTGATAGGTTGACACCACATATCTTTGAGCAGGAACGTTCCGATATTTGATACAATGGCCTTGCTTATCTTGAACAGTTCTATTGACCGGTTTGCAGTGTAGCCCTTTGCAAGAAAACATGCTTTTTCATACTAATAAGAACGATATCACCAACTTTAAACTTGCTTGATTTAGGATCTGCCACTTTAGAACGTGGGTGACGGTATGTGACGGACTATCGTTCTTAAGACGATAGGTCTCATTTTAATGGTCGCGTGCACTTGTCTGTTGTACCTATCAAGTAAATAATCAATCATATTGATCTAGAGATACTTTACTTTAATCGTTAATATTGTCCACGTCATGTTCTTGAGCATTTGATTGAATTGTTAACACTTGCCTTGACATTATTGTACGAAGAAGAATAATTGATCCTTTTTTCCTTGCCATTAGAGCATTGAAATCTACGTTGTAAAACTCTCTAATTATATGTATGCATATAACGAACCGTTAGCACTTGTCGATGAACATGCGCCATGGCTGCGATAACTTTCCCCCCATCTTTACCTTGACAGGTACAGCTCAAGTATGTTTGACATAAACATCGATGACTGAAAGAAGGTACCTATACCCATTATTTGCTATAGAGTAAGGTATCATCTACAGTATACTCGTGTCCGGTACATGACTTGAAAGGACCGTGAGATTTGTTCTTAGCTCGATTCATGTTCCTGTTCTCAAGCATATACTTGTAAATGTCCAGATCCTTCTTAGTGTAATGATATTCCATTCTTTATAGCTTTATCATCAATAGACGCTCTACCTACAGATGGAGCATGCCTGAACGAGAGTAATATAATCTTTCTTGTTAGAGATAGCTGTAAGGATACTCATTGGGTCGCGTATAAAACATGAAGATAGAGCGGAATACTTTGGTAGTTTGATGATCTAAAATTACCGCTAGAACTTCCAACATTACTTGGAGGAATACCAATATTGTATAATCATACACAGTATCAAGAGTACGAGATGAGCAGAGTCAAGAGGAATGCTTATCGGCCTGATCAATCTGGCATTGTTTAGTTTCATACCAATTACATTATATTGCTAATTCCTCCAGAAACTTAGGAGTTGGAAGCTCTGGACCGATATTTACAAAGAGTTGTTAAGACTGATGTAAAACTCCATCATTGGTGACCCGATCACACTCAAGAGCTACATCACCTGTGATCGAATTATCGACTTTACACGACCTGGCACGTTCACATATCTGTTAGGTTTATAGCCTATCCTTCTTCCTGTGGGGAAAATGCACATCTAGACCATTATGGTGAATATCTTGTATGTGAACATGATCCGTGTTGGATTCAGTTTTGCTAGCGGGGCCTACATACAGAGTTATACCCTGCACGAGTTCAGCATTACCGTCCCTCCATGCTATAAGATAGTGGAAGAACCAAATAATATAATTTACCTTCCGGTAACAAAACGAGTCATAGAGTTTAGCTCGGTAGGTACTAGTTTACGAATTAAGAGAAACAATCATATTTAAAAACGCGAATTTATCGAAACGAGTTGGTGATGGGACTCATACTAAATAAAACAAGACGACGCCCTCTTCCTCGATACATTGAGAGAAAATCTATTGAAGCACTAACATCAACCAATAAACTCTATTTACAACGTTTAGTCTGTTCAATACTGAAATAATGGAGGGAGATATACTGCACATGGGAGATTTTGCCATATTTGATACTGATTTGAGCAGTTTCCAGTATACGTCCTACACTTCGTACATTCCCGGAACATTAGCTAACGGGAATGAGCTTAGGATATATATTCAGCAAGAGGGATTTACACGCTTCCACACCGGTAACTTGTGCATATCAAAGGAATATTATTAATAGATACGGGTGGTGTCAGCTGTACTTCGAGAATAGTCAATAACGATATGCTTCCTATCTTCTCTAGAATTGCCTACGAGATTAACGTAAAGGTGAACAACTGTACTTTGAAAATCCAGGATGGAAATTCGTTCGAGTACGAGTACATGATATTACATGTATATTTGACATATGAATCCCTTTACGTTTCATAATTCATACTGGGATTCGCTGAAGACTATTCACGCTTACTGATCAATGCTAAACAAGAGTTAATACTTGTCCGATTGATAACTGACAGCAATGCACTACTATGATCCAAAACTGAAACACTTTCAAGATGGAACTAAGTAAAATCTTATGTTAATTCTTCACATCAAGAAAGATGATCTGAATCTACACACTCTGCTCAACTTTATCAAAAGCGAACAAGCCATCGATTTTTTTTTTTCGTTCTTGGGAACTGTACAGGTTTCCAAACTTACTAACCTCTACCGGTACTCGAAATGACTTTACTATAAAAAGATCAACCTTGTTGGAAAAAACCTCTTTACATCATTCTCGATCTTAAGACTGGACTTAGAAATACAACAGCTACGGATGGAAGCAAGTTTGATCATTGTCATTTGCGTTTGGCTAAACTCTAATTGAATTTTGTCATGTACCCCTATGAGAATATGAATTTTGACTTTAACCAAGATTTCGCCCATTTTGTCTCTAAATTGTACACATACTTTGCCAATTTTTAGATGTAATACAACAGAATGAATTCTCTTTTACCATTGCTCGAGCCAAAACATTTTTTTTCTTTTGCACCCATCATGTTATTCAACAGCACGATATTTTCAAGGATTGTATGATAGATAACATATTATTATTATTAGCACCGTGTCTTACTACCCGTTCGGGTTATACGCACTTACGCTAATGTGTAATGGTAGGGTGATTGTGAAGATGGAATGGAGGACCTACAGTTTAACGTGGAATCCGAACTACGGTGGAGGCCTGGCATTCCCCACATTCACAAGTGAAGGAAGGGTTTAGTAATCAGATAAATCTGTGTCGGGACCGAGGATTGAACCCCGGACTCCAGCACAGAAGTCCAACACCTTACCCCGATAACATGTTGTAGGCCTATACTGTTAGAGTGAAAGAACAATATTCCAGCAAATACTAAGCTTTCTGTTTCATTAATCACGCACTATACACGATCATGTAGTCCGCTACAACCCATCCAGCAGTGATGTCAATAAGATGAAATTATAAATATATGAAGAAACTAAATCATTCTAGCCACCATTTTGGTATAAATTATAAGAAAAATATAAGGAATGATAAATTTAAATTATCAAATTATAAAATGAAAAAATTATTTTCTTATTTACTATACTTTTATTCTTTATATCTTTAATTATAAAATAGGGAATCCTTATAGTTGTAGATGGAATATATTGTTCTTTTGTCAGTAGTTTAAGGGCTACAAAGGCCCTTTTACACATCACTTCATTTAATTGGAGAAAACCACTTTCTTAAAACTAACTGGGAAACTTGAATAACGCTATTAGTTGTCTTATGTAAAAAATTGTGTTGTATGTTGACAGATGAGGCAGTTTCAAAGGAAAGTAGCTGACAAGCCGCAGAGAGCCTATCAGGTTGATTCTGACTCTGACTCAGATTCAGAATCAGATTCAGAAATGCACCATGAGAAGGTATTATTTTAGTTTTATATTTGGTAAATGGAGGTATACACCACCACAAGCAATTTTGAGCATACTGCTACTGATCAACCTTATGCTTATGACAAGTATATTCATAGTAAGTGAACAAAGGTATTTTACTTTTAAATAATGTCAAGGTTTGGTTTTTCAATTTTAATACATAAACATATATGCTAACATTTATAGATTTTACATTGTTTCCACAGATCTTAAATTTAAATGTAAGTACAGAAGTACCTACATTTTCTATTAATCTCTTGCAATTGATGTGATTTGAACCTATCTCAGAATAATTAATGTTAGTAGAGAAACAGTTAATGGAGAAAAGCATCATGCTGAACAACTAGTTCATGAATAATATTGATCACTTATTATACATTCACTCACATTTCTATTTTTGTCGCTGCTTGATGGCCATGAATGGCAATATACTTGTTTTGTTTTTTAGCACCGTGTCTTACTACCTTTCAAGTTATCTATATTTATATATAATAATTACTCTAGTGGGGTGGGGATGAGGATACAAACATTTTAGAGGTAATCACCAGCATTTGCGTGGAATGAGTCCCCTTTCTGTGACCTGTGCTTCTGCGTATAAAAGAGTGCCTGTGTGAAGGATGAACTACTCTGGGACTGGCTCTGGTTATAGCTAGTGCAAACGAAGGAGAGGATAATAACAATGTAAGCTAAAATTCCTTTTCGGCATAATCATCTGTGTTTCAAAATTCTCTTTCAGCAGTTAGGAACCATTTCTTATATCAATTGACTTAAAACTTGGAACTTTCATTGTGAACTTTTTCACTTGTATATGTATCAAAGATAAATGGACTTAGAGTTTAGGACTTTAACTAAATTGAAATACCTAATGGTAATATTTATATTTCTTTTGCACTTGTGTTTATTTTTAAGAGTAACTATCTTTAACTTTGAACGTTTACTCTAATTATATGCGTCAAAGATTAATGGAATTAAAACTTAGGACTTTGACTAAAGTTGAAATATCTAATGGTAATGTTTATATTTCTTTTGCACTTGTATATATTTCAAAGAGTAACTAACTTTAACTTTAAACGTTTACTCTTACTATATGTGTCAAAGATTAATCGAAATAAAACTTAGGACATTGACTAAAGTTGAAATATCTAATGGTAAAGTTTATATTTCTTTCGCACTTGTATTTATTTCAAAGAGTAACTAACTTTAACTTTAAACGTTTACTCTTACTATATGTGTCAAAGATTAATCGAAATAAAAACTTAGATATTTCAACTTTAGTCAAAGCCCTAATGGTAATGTTTATATTTCTTTTGCAATTGTATTTATTTCGAAGAGTAACTAACGTTAACTTTAAACGTTTACTCTTACTATATGTATCAAAGATTAATGGAATTAAAACTTAGGACTTTGACTAAAGTTGAAATATCTAATGGTAATGTTTATATTTCTTTTGCACTTGTGTTTATTTTGAAGAGTAAAGAACTTTAACTTTAAACTTTTACACTTACAATATGTGTTAAAGATTAATGGACTTAAAACTTGGAAATTTAACTAAAATAAACAAAAAGTGTTTAATTATTCTTTATTGATATTTAATAAACAACATAGTACGATGAATTTTGTTCTTACTCCCTTTTTACGTTCATCCTTAGGCATCACATGGTAATCAAAGTCTGTAAGATGATCTTTTCTTAGGCATAGTTACGTTCTGGTTAAATGGTATTTGTTGTTGGGGTAGGCCGTGGGGAACTGCCCGCAGTTGTTCTATATTGCGTGGGCATTGCTGATGCTTTCCCCTTTTTTGGCAATTTTAACTTACCTAGCACACTTTCAATTTGCGTATAGTTATTATATATTTCTTTTGTATTTGAACCATCAAAGTTAGGCGTTAGGGTAAAAATATGGTTCAACCTTACCATTAGACATTAGCATAAGTGCGTATAACCCGAATGGGTAGTAAGACGTGGTGCTAGTAGTAATAATAATAACAATTTATTTGTAAATATTTCAAAATTGGTATGGTAATGTTTAGGCCAAAAAAACACCACACTGATGATTCATTTTGTTGAAATTTAAGTTTGAATATTGTTGTGATATCTGAACACAAAATGGATTTTGATAATATTGACAAAATCTCCAAATTATTTAGTGTAAGGATATTCTGGCACTACAAACATGGGCCTAATCAATCTTAAGTTTTATCTCTGACCAAACAAAACAATATTGACATTGTATTTATTTCTTAGACAATATTGTTAGTTATGAAGAAAATGTTGGACCTTATTGAATACATTAGGGAAAGGATGGTATTAAACTCCACAAAACATTAGAAAAATAACGATACGAGCTTACTTATTACCGTGGGGTCTCAATATTTGTGAATCTATAGAATTAGCCTTGTTGCTAAACTATTACCTACATCATCACTTAATATGCACTTGATGCACCTCAATTTGCTTGTTACACTTTACTGTTCAAACATTACATCTCTCAGAACATATAATACAATACAAAACTCTCGGCAAGAGCATTCATTATGCTTGTCAACTCACATGTTGCTCAACACTGACATCCTAAAAAAAAATTTTTAACACCCATTTGGGCTATCTACATTTTACTAAACTAATGTTAAGGGATGAAGAAGGTAAATATTTCAGATAAAGTATCTGCATTTGCTTGGAACAAGAAGTAGAAACCATTTAGGAAAAATCAGCCTCGGTACATTTGAAAAGGTTTCAAATCCTGGCCTCCGTGACAGTGGCAAACCAAGATTAATGTATAATTTTGAAAATTATAAGGTAGCAGTACAATATGCCTAAACATATTAGAGTTATTTAGGAAAACATTAGTGTAGCACTATTTAGTTAAATTCTGAGTTGAAAAAGTTGAGATTGAGCCTTGAGAACCATTTATTATTAATTTATATTGATAAGTTAATGCATTAGTGACATAGTTCATCCTTATTTATTATTTTATATTTGACTACCTGTCTGGACTTGACACATTTAACTATACTAATAGGGTAAGAACAAGATTTATAAAATCTTAAAGAAAATGAACCTGCATTTGCATGGAGGAGGAATAAGAAACCATATAGAGAAAAAACACTCATTATAACTGTCTGAGATTTTAATTCTGATCTCCTATCATCCACAAATCAAACTACATGAGCCTGACATTTAATCCGTGAGACCACCAATGTGGGTCTTAAGTTATCTATTATTACATTACATTACATTAGTTTTGCTTGATATAATAGGCTTAATATTTTCTTCTATATTTCTCAAACTATAATATCAGAACAATATAGGCCCTACTGTGTTGACTGATTGGTTTAAATTTGCAGGGAAACAGTGAATTTTGGCGCCGAAAGATGCGCACATTCCATGGCCTTATTGATATCAACAAAGATGGGGTTGTATCTATTGATGATTTCACTATATTAGCACAGAGATTCATCAACCTTGGTCATTTGACGTCACAACAACAGCAAGAATTCACTGAAATGCTCAAAGTAAGTCTTGTTTTATTTACTATGTTTTGTCTGCTACTCTTATAGTCGGTTGAGCACTATGCAAATTACCAAATTCATAAATTCACTCCACTCCACTTGGACCATAAGTGACTGACCCAAAATCATTAACAATTAAGAGCTAAAATAATATTGTGTGAAAGATAGCCTTTCGAACCACTGAGTTAAATCTGAGGTTAACCAAAGGGTCTTACCTACTGTACACAAAGTGTTATAAAAATCAAATAGAAAGTTAAGCCTTGAATCTAGCTTGAGCTAATTGTTTTTGCAAGACACATTAAAAATTCCCATATGGGTAAAATGATAGAAACAATAACTTTGACAAGTAAATATTTAATGTCTGGGTGTGCCACTGGTATTTGGCCCTAAGTATAATCTTTGAGTTCTCTGAGTTAAGTCTTCTTTGATCCATTTTTTATACTTATGAATGGTAAATTACGAGGGGGGTCACAAAAAATGTTATCTCAAGTCAAAGTGTCACTCTCCCCGATCTGCATTATGCTACTCATTCACTTCAATACTTCATCTGGTTGATTATGTAGCCCATCCTAGATATTAAGATTCTACAGTCTTAAGTGTCATTTAATCTTATCAGGCACCGTAATCTGCCTAGCAGGGTTTTTGAGAAATTGTAACTATTTTATAAATCTAAACACTTAATTGTACATTTAGTTTAATGTTTCTTTTAGTCTTTGTTAGCAAATATGTAGATTTTCTAGTGACTAAAGTATTTTTAGAGTTTATAGAATTACTTATTACTAATTTACTATCAAGTTGCTTTGATTTAACTGATGGACATATAAATTTTGCAGGTCGTGTGGGAGGAACAGTGGGGTATTGTGCATCCCTATAACACAGTTACTGCGGAGCAGTACTTGGATAATATGCACCATGTTCTTAATGACAAGTCTCTCAAAAGAAAAGCCCACAACTTCTTGCCCCATCTATTTAAGGTTAGTGTTAAATTTAGTTAAAGTTCTTACATCAGTTGTAATTTGAAATTAAGTGCATATTAAGGATGTAATAAAATTGATTGCTGTCTTAGTTTGTCACTCTACAAACAAAATATAATTGAGAAAATTATTTTGGTTATTATTTATAAATAATTGCCATTTTAATCAATATAATTTTATTAACATAAATATAGGCCTACTGGCAAATTTGAATGGTGAAATTTAAATATATGTATGGTTAGAAGCAATGTGTTTATACATACAAGGGTTATTTATCCCTTTGTTTGTTTTTCTTCCCCAACTAACATTAGCTGGTTGTCTGGGGGTCAGGTGTCAGACTTCTGTGCTTGGGATCCGAGGTTCAATCCTCGGTCCCAGCACAGATTTATTTGATTGCCAAACACTTCCTTAACCTCTGACAAGACGTGTATTAATCACAACTTGTGAATGAGTGGAATGCCAGGCCTCCACCGTGGTTCATATCCCACGTTAAACTATAGGTCCTTCATTTCATCTCACAATTACTCTACCATTACACATTAGCGTAAGTGTGTATAACCCGAAAGGTTAGTAAGACATGGTGCTGCTAATAATAATAATAATAATAATAATAATAATAATAATAATAATGATAATGATAATGATTATTATTATTATTATATAAAATAGCTGCATAGAGGTACCAAGAATAACTGTACCAATTTTGAATTAAATCTTTTAATAAATGTGTTCAGACGTTATTGTGAGACATTTATTTCTACACTCTAACAATATTTGCTAGATCGCCTAAATAGGGAGCTTACTACATGAGCGCACAAGGTAAAATGTCCCACCACAATTTGTTTTTTTTCCCTCTGTCACCTAAGCATTCATGGGGCCTCCCAAATCACAGGGCCCTGTGCGGCCGCATTGTTTGTACACCCCCAATGGCGGCCCTGTAACTGGGAACTGAAGAGGCATTTGAAAAAAAACAATAGATGAATTACGCAATTTGGTAGACAACACACGAGCATCCACAGCTTTTTAACTACAGAAACAAATTAGAAAAAAATAAATCAATGTATGATTATGAGTCAAGGAATGAGCCATCAGAAGATCTACAATGAGATTTAATGTGGAATTTTATTTTACGATTCTGGACACATTATTAATTTGGTTAAGAAAGAGTTGAACAAATAGAAAGAACACTTCAAATCTTTGGCTTCTTGTATGATATTGCTGAATTGGCTACAAAACCATGTCTAAAGGTACTTGAACATGGTAAAAAATTGTCTTCAGCTATAAAATATAATATGCCTTCTGATATTTGCGCATTAGGAATAACAGATTAGTTGATAGCTTGCATGGGTAAAATTATCAACAGAGAATTTTCCAAAAGGTATTATTGAATTAAACTTTACCAATGAATTAGAAGACTCTGTGCCCAACATTGTAATTTCTCTTAGAATTCTTCTAACTCCGCCAGTTACCGTCGGAAGTGGCGAGAGGAGTTTTTCTAAACTTAAACTTAACAAAACTGTTGGGCAGAGTAGTGATCGAAATACACAATATGTATAAACTATTGCTAACACAATTTATAGCAAGACCGGTACAGCGCTTGGCTGGAGCATCACTAACGGTTTAATATTTGAAAAAGCCTTTTAAGACTAAATTCATGAGACATCTGTCGGCGTTATAGTGAACTACAAATGTAAACAAACATGAACGTTTATGACGGTAATAATTGAACTCCAACACTCCCCCTCAATTTTGAGTCCAAAAGGTCAATAGGTAGCAATCAAGCATGTAAACCCAATTCATTGACACACTTCTCGTGTTTGGCTCCAGCAAGAGGTTTTGTTAAGATGTCAGCTACCATATCCTCAGTGGATAGATATTCAAGCCTTAGTGGGTGTTCTTGGAGAGCTTGATGAATAAAATGAAACTTTATGTCTATATGTTTCGACCTTGAGTGGAAGACAGGGTTATGTGCCAATTTTCCAGCTGATTGATTATCATTGAAAATAATGATGTTCGACAAATACCTTTAAACAAAGTTCTCGTACGAAGGTCATCAGGAAGATTGCTTCTTTCGCAGCTTCGGTGAGACTCATATATTCTGCCTCGGTTGAAGATAAAGGGCCGGTTTCATAGTCAGCTCACTAAACTTTTACTATACTTCAGGGTTACATAGCACTTCGTGCTGATGCACTCGCCTTAAATAACTTAGTATGTTTCATAGTCAAGATAGTTTGGATTGTTTTAGTCGCTCAAAGCAATAGGAAGCGTGGTAGGGGAAGTTCGTTTCTGTCCGTAATATTGGTGATGTCACTCCAGGCAACCAATGATAATGCGTGTAATTAGTGACATAGTTATGACAAACTGAGAAAGAAATCACTTGTTGTCAACATGGACGAAAAGAGAGCTTATGATCGCTTTACTGCCAACGAGAGAGAAATATTATTCCGCCTTATTAATTCTAAATCAGCTGTCACTGAAGATGAGCGAACTTCGTTTTCTGTCCTAATGGCAAAGAAGAAAGCTTGGCAAGATATCGCAGACGGCTTCAATTCTTACGCTGATGTGACACATGTAAGTACAAACTGTAAGTTTCGGAAGTATGTTAGGTTTACTTATATTCTGATGTTTTTAATTCCTTGAGATATTTAGTATTATTTACTATTTTCTTCTATTTACTAAGCTAGTTTCCTTGTCTTTTAATTTGCTGATATATTACTCAAGATTTTACAATAGTTCAATCTTTTACACATCATATTCTTCAAGACGACATTAATGTTATTAAGGACAGTTTCAATATAGGATAAAAACACATATAATGTATTTACTTTAAATAATCGTACATTATATTTGATATAAATAATCATAGGCCTAAGCCATAATTCTTACTATATCAGTATAAAACTGTTGGTTAACACAACTTGTTTACAGTCAGGCCTAGGCCTAAAGCATTATTTATTTTTCAAAGTAAGACATATTTATTTTATTTAGATCTTTAAATTTTTGCTAACAGTTCACAAAATAAATCAGTGCTTATTTTTACACACAGGCATAGGTCTAGCATTTTTTTTAAATCACGTGTCATTTGCGTCTAGGCCTGCAGCAAACACATTATTAAGTCAATAATTGTTCCTTTTATAAGGGGGAAACTTTACAAACATAACTAGGTCTAGCATTTTTTTAAATCATGTGTTATTTGCGTCTAGGCCTGCAGCAAACACATTTTTAAGTCAATAATTGTTCCTTTTATTAGGAGGAAACTTTACAAACATAACTAGGCCTAGTAGTTTTTTAAATAAAATATATTCATTTGTCCTTGGACTGCAATAGCTAATATATAATAAAGTAAATAATTGGTACTTCTTAAAGACATAACTAGGCCTACCATTTATTTAAATTAAATAGCTTATTATGTTTAATTGAATTGACCTACATTTTCAAGCATTTCACTAAATAAAATATAATTGCATCTATTCACACACAGATTTTTTTTTTAATAATGTGTTAGTTTGTTCTAGGCCTGCATTAGCAAATATATTATAAAGTAAATAATTGGTCCTTTCTAAGACATAACCAGGTCTTCCATATATTTTAATGAAATATGTATATTTGGTTTACGTCTACATTTTCAAATACTTTACTAAATAAATCAGCACTTCATTTTACATTTAGGCATAAACATAAAAAAAAATCAATAACATGTTTATTTGGTTTATTTATCTACATTAGCAAACATTTTCAAGTATCCATTTATTGTTTATTCCTAAAAATAAAACAGAGAATAAATATTTTTATTTAACAGCAATCAGCACCTCAGCTGAAGATATGTTGGGAGAACGAGAAAGCAAGGAGGAAGAAACTCCTCGCCGCAAAATCTTGAAGGAGAATGACGACTGGTGGTGGGCTATTTGCACCTGAGGAGTCCACAGACCCTGAACTGGAGGCAATTCTTAGCACTCCCATTGCCTACTCTGTGGCAGTTACTGAGGATTGTGATACAGTTTTACCTCCAACTCCAAGGCCTGAGGAGATTAGTGCGATCCAACATTTTATGGTGAGTATTTGCATAAGGATATGTTCAGTGGGTTGCTTTGTAAATAAATGTGCCCACCAAGAATATTTGAATATGTTTATTGTGGTTAACAAGACAACCTGATTGTTTTTATGTAAAAGTTACACTTTTTTTTTTATTTGAAAATTGATTAAGTTGCATGATCCAAAGCTTGAGCTTGCTTATAGGACTATGGATTAAAATGATGAAATTTTACAAAACATTACAAACATTTGATCATTAAATAAAAGTAAAACAAACAAAAAATATCAAAATATACTAAACATAATAGACAACAGTACAATGTGAAAGATTAGATAATATTGAAATATGTGTGATAATATTGTTGTATACATTTTATCAATAAACATAAGTAGGCCTAAAAAAATAAAATAATGAGAATGTTCCCTTGAAATAAAGATGAAAATTGAGGAAAATTAATTTGTATTACAATAAAAAAACATGTATGTATATTCGGGGAAATAATAATTCTAAAATTTTTACTGTTTACACTAAAGGTTAGTTTATTGAAAACACATTTTTGAAAGTCTAAGGGTGTGTGCTACAAAGTTAACATAATAAAATTTTATACAACTATATGGAAGTGAGAAGGGGGGTGGGGGTAATTCAATAACAAAAATGTAATGTATAAAATTGAATATGACCATCGGGGTTTTTTTCCGCTTCTAAAATGATTAGAATTAGGAGACATGATTGAATACACTTCATTTTGTTTTGAGTGTGCCTCTTTTATGCAAATTAATTGAATATATATTATAATGATTTTCTTTGTGCCTCAAGAATATTAGAAAAACATTTGCTTTTGCTGGAAAAACAAAAGTTTTTTAAGCACCATATATTATAACACTGTGACTTTAGTCATTGTAAATTTAACTGATTTTACCTTTTTATTAAATGTGTTACCAAATCCACACCTTGTGTTTTCTTTGGGCGAGTAGTAGGTTGAGAATTGAAATTAATGCATACAAAACGAGTGCTTTGATTGATTAATGTTGTATATGCTCCAATTGTCATAGAAAGAGTGGTAAACATTGATAATAAATCACTAACTATTTTGTGTTATTTTTTAGTACTGGTGACCGCTGCACATCACGACTTGACATAAGGAAATGTTTAATTCAATCTAGTAACCTTTCTAGCTGTCAGATTATGTTTTCCTACATATATTGGATTGGAGCAAAAAGTCTTATAACATGGATATTAATATCACTGGTCGTATGATCTAATGTGTCCATTGGACAAGATTGTCATAGCAGAAATATTGATATTTGAATCTTGGTTAGGTGCATAAGGGTGGTTTTTCTAAATAATTGTATTCACAATGTTCATGCTAATGTATGTAACTGCCTCTAAATTATACCTTCCTCATCCCTATGCTATTTGTTAAAATATTAGTTGGATAGCCTGAATGGGTAGCAAGACATAGTGAATAATTTTTTTTTTTACAACATACACTTTTATGCTAATGATTGCTTGATGAGTGGGAATACCCAGAGTTAAATGAAGTCACATTTGAAGTTTTTATTTTAGCATGCCTTCTCA
Organism: Timema douglasi; assembly: GCA_901482245.1. Classification (NCBI taxonomy): domain Eukaryota; kingdom Metazoa; phylum Arthropoda; class Insecta; order Phasmatodea; family Timematidae; genus Timema; species Timema douglasi. Next base: position 21,332 of record CABEEJ010008865.1, read on the forward strand.
TTGTCAAGAACGCGTTTATCGGACTAAATAATAGTCCAATTCCCCATTGTATCATAATAACTGTTCAGGACAAACTCAACACTGATAAAGGCATGAATCTTTCTCTGACAAATATTATTATTATTATTAGCACCGCGTCTTAATACCCGTCTGAGTTATACGCACTTACGCTAATGTGTAATAGTAGGGTGATTATGAGATGAAATGGAGGACCTACAGTTTAACGTGGAATCCGAACCA
>CABEEJ010008866.1:0-21568 GCA_901482245.1 Timema douglasi
TCGGACTTGGCGAAACTTGGTGAGGGTTGGTGAGCCTTGGTGAGTGAGAAACCTCCATATTTCTAGGTTGTAGTGTTTTGGACATTTGTTGTTTAAAACATCGTTACACTAACTTGCAAAGAGTTCTTAGTACAAAATATGGACATGAGGTAATTCTATATCTTACAGTGATACGTTGGTAGACAGTAATAGGTGTTTCAGGAATGGCATTACAGAAAATCAATTGGTAAGTTTGATCATAAGGCTGTATCAATATCTGTCTGTACATCTGTCTAATATACCATCATAAGAGTATGGGGTGGTGATGGAAGTGAGTAATCACGTCACAAATATCATTTTAGATTTTAGGTCCAGGTAATAAAACCTGACTTAAGGAAACTGAGTGGAAAGTGAGGGCACTGGGATTGAAAACGACCCGTATCTAGGTTTTGCGAGAGGTTGATTTAATGACTCCGTGGTGGGGCAGGAAGTAATGTGGTTAGCTACTACCTGGAGGAGATTATCATTCAGTCTTGTAACCAGCTGTAAGACCATCCTTCATGAAGTACACATATAATTGTCTGAATTGAAGTTTAGCAGCAAATCATGGCTCTAAACCATAAAATCTATTTATTTCATTGTTTGATGGGTCAACGAGAGGGGGGTAGAAGCCCTTGGATAGGAGTCGTACTACATATCAACTGGTAACATCTTGAGTGTTCATAAACACACAATGATAGTCAAATAATTGTTCTTTTTTAGAAAGGCTCAAGAGGTATGGAAGTTCTTCAAGATTTCATAAGTTTTTCTGGAAAGAATGAAGGTTGATATCATTGGTAGAGAGAAGAGTTGTAACACTATTAAAACGGTCTTGGAGTGCATTGTTTGCGAAGCATGGAGTGGGTCCCATAAGGATGACACCAAAAACCTAACCAGAGGCTAAGGAGATAATTTTCCTGAGGATATATTGTTAAACATTTATAAATTGTGCAAACAAATCTGAACTTAAGAGGAGCTTGGTTGCAGGGGTTTCAAATGCGGGATCACCTAGGATAAAGTAGTCCATCTTCTTTAATATCAGGTGAAAGGGATGTACGAAGAGGATCTGAAGTTATTTTATGTAATATTAAAAGGAGTACTTTTGAGAGTTCATATTTACATTCAGAGTCGAAATATTAGGATAAGTTAGGAATTTAGTATTTAACAGAGGTTGTGAAATACTATTGATTGACCTTGAGGTGCGAGTACGTTTGACCTGTAACAATTGAGCACATTGTTCCACGAAGAAAGCACTCAGAGGAGAAGAAGAATACAATATTCCGCGAACAATAAGGGAGACACCATAATATGTTGAGTGATTAACAAAAGTTGTTGCTAAAGCTTCGGTTTCATGTACTGTACGTGGGACAACCCAACAAATGGAGTATTTCTAGTTGAGACGTCAGCTGAGGTTTGATGACGTGAGGAATTCTGGGTGCCGTGCGGTGGACGAGTAGAGTCATCTTGAGTGACCTTAGAAGGGTCTGAGTCCAAATATAGTGAGGTATGATGTATTTTATCATTTTTATCACACAAAAGTTATGATTCACAATTGTTCAATGTTTGAAAGTAACCCAGATAATTATAAAATATTCCATTATCTTTTGCAAAACTAAATCTTTTTTGAGCAGGTTTGACTTGGAAAACGGGGAAACGATAAATTGAATAAATGTCAGCTTTTCAAAAACACAATTAGTGTGAGCGGTGGATAATAGTGTGACCTTGTGATTTTGATTGGGCGTAAGTATGATGCCACTTGGCATCCTTGTTAATGAAGAAGATACTTGTGGTGTATGAGGAGTGGAATGGTGCTTCTGGGTAGTATTCACATTGTTGGCAGACTCAATATGTGACACTTCAAGATTTAAAAATCTGATTAGTTCATCAATATTAGGCAAGTTTACATTTGTACCGTGGCTGGTCTCGAATCTGAGTTGAGTTTCCACAAAAACAGTGCCAACAATAGAGGACTTTGAAAAGCTTTGACTTTTCCAAGGATAAGGAGAGCTTGAATGTTTTTATCGTAACTAATGAGCATGTTACGCCGAGAGATCCACTAGTGACACGAGGCAAATCAATCCTTTTATTTATGTAAATAAAATCTAATTTTATAATGTTGTGATAGCGACTACAGAATAAATCACAGGCTATCTGATAATTGGCAGTGGAAAGGTGGAGACTCTTAGTTAAATTACACACTTCTGAGCTTGGAGTTGACATCAGATCAACGGGTGTTAAGCTTGAATCTAGGTGAATAGTTGTTTCAAACTAATTAAGATAACTCATCCACTGTAATAAATCACCAGAGAAGGTCAGTAACTCAATTTTAGGTAAGCGTATGGATGGGTTGGAACCACAGACCCACTATTCACGGAATGACTTGAAACTTCCAGTTGCGGTTCAGAATTGGGAAGAAACATTGTTATACAACAACTTAAAAACGGGCGTAATTCAAATATTTCATCTTGATTGTGATTAACAATCTCATCATTGCAATCTTAAATTACTTCTGAAACAATCTTAGTTCCTAAAAGTATTCCAAACTCAGCGTTTGGACTCAACTTCCTCTTAAATCACAGATAATTTTCCAATGTGATACTTGGACAATGCTTTCCCTTTGTTCACAATAGGATCGGCTTGCGTTACAAACTCTATAATCTTAACGAGGCTATTCTTTATAAGGTCGCATTGCCAAGTTAAAGTAACTAACTTCATGTTGACTAATATTATTAAAATAAACAAAAACACACTTGAAAAAATTGAATGAAAAATGATAAAGCAAAATAGGAGTCCCCTACACAGGTCCATGAGAGAGCAATGCAACACAACCTTAATTCAGGAATCCAGGAGCGAGTTTACCAATCATATGGTTTCCTAATACAACACAATAACTAAATGATTTGGCTCGCGCTTGTAATTAGAATTTAACACAATTGAAAACACTTTTTAATTAATAATTATTTAAAGGAACGCCTAATAAAAGCAGTATACTAGTCAAGTCAAGTCAACCTGATTTTTGGTGTTCAAGGCTTGATGAGTGGAACTAAATATCAGCTAAGGAACGTTTATATAGTCAGCCACTTTTTATTTAATATTTATTTCACTATTCTATATAATTCGTGTTTTCTTCCAAGTTCTACTCTTATAATTAACCTCTCTAGCCTCTATTAAATTATTTTCTGCATAATATTCCCTTTTCACTATCATTATTACAGTTTAACTCTTTTTAGTAAACAGTTTATTTATCAACATTTTTACCATAAACTTTTAATTATTTTTATTCATTAATATGCTTAATATATCTTTCTTTATATAATCTTTTAATCTTTTAACCTGTAATCCTATTGTTTGTGATTTTTAGTTTGTATTGTTTCTTGTCTTAATTCTAATATTTTTCCTGTATTTTACACCATTTAATTGTTTCTTATTTTCTACTCTATTTACACTCTTTAATAGGATTGTTATAAGTTTTTATTATTACTAATCTTACTAATATATCTCTTTATTCATTTTTTAAAATGTTTTAATTTTTTAAAGTTTCTTGTCTTAATCACTCAATATGTTTTTTAAATTAACTTCCATTTTGTATTTTTAACTCTTACCTCTTATTTCATCTTTTAATTAGATCCTTTTGTATACTGCTTTTATTAGGCGTTCCTTTGAATAATAATAATTATTATTCTCCTTACTAAATTACTATGCGTATAAATTTTTAATTATTTATAAATTTATGTATATATCCATTTATCCCCTTAATAGACAGTACTAAACCATAGAGAGAGTTTATTTATTTCAAAGAAGTAGATCCGTCAACGAAGAACCTAAATATGTGCGCAGTTAAAAGAGACAAGATTTTTCACACCTGCTTTAAATGATCAAACACAGAGAAATCAAATTAATTAACTACCAACCTACCTTTGCGGACTGTGAATGAAAACCTGTATGGATGAGATGATGGCCGTGGCGCCCCGGTCTTGATTCTGGAGGAGTAATTAATTATTTCACACGAGAGAGAGATTCATTGCTTTCTGCTCTGATGCTAGGGACGTTTAGTTCACATGTAAATTGGAATGCGAGTCTATGTCTGGTCAGCCACATGTGCACGATACAAAAAAAAAGCGCGGGACAAGCGAGTCTGGAGCCATTAGAGGAGAAGGGGGGGAATTGAAGTAAACTACAAGAAATCAGTGTGGGGCTGACAACTCACGATGATTGATATAACTAACTAAAACAAAGAATAGAGCATACCTTGCTCAGTTTATATATTCATTCTAAACTGCTAACTTCATCCCATTTTGATGGAATACCTTTTTAAATAGAATAAAACTGGGTATGTTGTCTTCAAGTACTTACTTTTGAAATTAGAGATAATATCTGCACTAAGAGCAAATAGAAATTGAAAAAAAAAGTGTCAATACCGATAAAGAGGTCAGCTGCAACCAGGTGTGAATCTAACCACAGTTGCAGTGTGCAGCTGAAATATATTTTTATACCACTAAGTGTAAAAAGTTAGGAGAGTTGGCAAAATATCAGATATTATTCAAGGTATTCAGAAAGTCTTCAATGGGGGAGACCAACCCAAATCATAATTAATATGAAAAAATAAATTTATAATGAATATTCATGAAATCATTTGGAACTATTTTAACGTTATTACAAAAATATTTTCTTTTTACAAAATAAAGTTGAAAAACTTATCCTTTTACTACGTCAAACAATTATATATAGAACGTTTTAAATAGTTAAAACAACATTTGAGTGGTATTTGTATCAATAAATTCATTATTCATATAATTTTAAAGATACTAACCTCACTCTATTAATTGTATAATTAGAGCTGTTATCTCCCGGGCACCTTAATTTATGAATGGAATATGTATTTTAAGGTATCTTAAAATAATTATACACGGAAATAACTGGAAACTGTTTACTGTGTGTTCATTTAAATTTATTTTCAATTGTATCCTAATAGAGGTTACTGTTATACTCTATTTTATACTTAGATATTACTTCCGTATTGTAATTTTAGTGACCTTATGTTGTCAAATTCCTAGGGGTAGTCGATAGTAGATTAGCTCTACCCCAAATAAGATTCCCGTTAACACCTCAGAGGTCTCGAGATTAAGGGGGTATTTGTTTTTTATAATATAATTATTTCTATATTTCTCAGTTAGAAGTTAACAAAAACAAAATTTAATCTTATTATGTTCATAAACAAATAACAATAATTTATTTTGAACAGAAAGAGAGATTGTTTTGTAATCATTTCATTTTTATTATATGGTAAAATTCCCAAATTTTTAAATCTGTTCCAAAAAAATGAGCTAAATATATTAATTCTTTATACAAGTATCCATTTATGTTTCATAGATGTAGTTATAAAGAAATTTAATATTTATTAACTTCCATTATAGTAATTGATTAAATGGAAATTCTTATTCTTAATTCCAATATCTTTGATGTTCTCATTTATTGGAAGGTTTAATTATGGTTCAATCCCATACATGTATTCCAAAGAGCTATTGTAAATAAACAGCTACTCTAACTAAACAAAACAGCCACTGTAGTTTCCTTTTGTTGGAAGTTATTTGAGATTTGAATTTGTTACTTAACTACTTCAAAGTATGTTACATTTAACTAAAGATAATATCTGACAAAATAAAGCTGAAAGGCACAGTGTGCGTTACATATGTGTGATTTGACGCAAAATTCTAATGCAATCAATTAATCAATTATTTATTGTACCACTGAAAATATATAGAGAAAGATAATTTTAAATTCATTCGCTATAGAAAATAAATTTTACTTATGAAGTAGTATTTTACACTCATGTACAAGTAATAGCAGTTATAAAAAAAGGTCATATTTTTTAAATGTACCAGATATTAGTATATATTTGGTTTGAGTATAATAACTTGGTAAATGGTTTTTCCTAGTTCTATTATTAAAATACAAAAATAATAGTAATAATAATTTAAACCTTTTGATTATTCATTTGATTTTTTTTTTGTAAATATACTTTGGTTGGTTTTGATTTTTTTTTCTTAATAACTTGAAGAAAAGGAAATTAAAATAATAAACCTGGTGACTAATATATTTTTTACCTTAATATATACATAAAATATATACTATATATATACTATAATTAATATAATCCAGTCAGTAATATCATAGGTTGTACTCCTGAATGAGCATTGAGAATATTTGCAATAATTATATAATAATTATAGATTAAACGAGAGATAATTTTAATTTAATTACTTTGATTACAATTTTGTGACGGTATTGATTACTGATAATTAACGCTGTCTGATAAATACTAATGATGTAATATAACCCAAATGTAATTCAGCTTTGTGTGGTAAACACAAAATTAGATTAATTAATAGAATTGAGTAATCAAAAGAAATAAAATCTACCAGATCAACACTAGGCTATATTTAATCACCTTACTTCTATTTTGTTAGACTCGCAACGGGGGTCAAATGGTTTAAAGTATCGCCCTTGCAGAAGATAGCATTGGCAGTTGCTGGTATGTCGGGGTTCGTATCTCAGCTGGGAATATTAATGTTGATTTATATAAGGTTTCCTTTTCTTCCTCTTTGCAAATGCTGTTACATCTCTATGTTTTACCTTTCTCGTCCCTACCCCAGTTAATGTAAAAATGCGGGTATCTGGTTAGACAGGTAGTCATCCATAATACTATATAGGCCTATACATTTTATTAGAATGTAACAAAGCGTAAATATTTCGCCTTAAATTGCTTAGCGATCTTCTTTGAACTGAATATGAAAATCTCCATTTCTTTAGCCCCTTTAACTTCGCTACCGACTCCCTCCCGATATAGACATTTTACATTTATTCTCTCTGATCTTTTCACTCTATGAAACTGAATGTGCAACAATAGCCTATATCGAATGACACACTATTCGTGAATAGAAAACTGGGGTCGACTTAATGTTCTCGTCTCTACACTGACATATAGGCGTATGCGAAATACACTTTTTCAATTCGAAGCCAAGTCCAAACGAATAATATAAGATACTTGAATCCAAGTCGAGGTTTGAATATTAAAAAAAAAATCTTGAATAAAAGATACAATAACTTACATAGCTATGTAAATTAAATTTATTAATCCAATATAATTTGTTAAAATACTATATTTTAAGGATAATTATAATATATTGTGTCTTAAAATAATACAGTAAGCTATTTTCATGGAATGTAACTAATTTAGATTGTTTATGCTATCACTAATTTGTGATGAAAATAAAAGCAAAATATGAGAGTAATAAACATATATGTGTTTAAATTATTTTTTTTAATGAAGCTTCCTAGCTGTCGAATCCGAAATTTTACTTTCAAATCGAAGTCAAAGCGAACGAATATATGTAGCCAAGTCTAAGTCTATGAAGCCTCGCATTCCCCTACTATACATGAAACGAGTTGCATAGAGAAATATTTCACTCTTACAATTGACAGGACTAGCAGAGCTTGTAGCTTTGAAACTTTCTTTAGGTTGCGTATACAGCCACATCTTCTTTAGTATTACTAATTATTTTAATGACACCTAGATGTGGGAATCGAACATGGGACTCTTCGATTAAGGCCCCATGAATGCTCTACTATTAAGATATACAAAAAACAATTCCCGTGTTAAGGTGTTATTTTTAAAATCTACAAATAATATATTGATTGTGCTGGTGGCCGGGGTTCAATCCTCGGTCCCGGCACAGATTTATCTGATTACCAAAGCCTTCCTTTACCTCTGACAAGGCATCTTGTGAATTTGGGGAATGCCAAACCTTCACCGTGGTTCGGATTCCGCGTTAAACTGTAGGTCCTCCATTTCATCTCACAATCACCCTACCATTACACATTAGCGTAAGTGCATGTAGCCCGAACGGGTAGTAAGACGCGGTGCTAATAATAATAATAATAATAATAATAAGATATTTATGTGGCTCTATCCATAACCAAAATATATTTTCCTCTTATAGGCTTCACTATTCATGTACAATCCGTTTACCCTGACGGGTAGCAAGTCTACCTTGACAGTCTATATGGTTGTGCAGTCTATGAGATAGGCTCACGCTGTAATCAGTCAAGACATGATGCAACGTTACTGATTAAGAGGAGCGCTTCATTAATAAAGGCTTTAACATTCTCCACAATTGTTAATAGACAACGTATACAGCTAAAAAAAGAACAAAACCTACTGAAAACTGCTACATACTCTTTCGTCTCGGCTTCAAAGATATTTTTTGTTTAGTTGACACAGGGAAGTTTTTTCGTTTGCACCATTTAGTCATAAAATCATTCATGAATCAAGAACGTAGAAGATAGAATGACGTTACTTTAGAATAAATGGCAAGGCTAGAGCTTTCTAGGTGCAATAAGTATATTGGATCTTCATTGTAAAAAGTATTAATATCGTTATGTTAAAGATATGGTTTCAAATTTTATCTTTGGACACATTATTAGCTTTTTACACTTATCTGTATAGTTTTATTAATTTGCAATAATTAATGGTTCATTTACTTTACTTAATACTTACAGCTTTTTCTTTAACTAATATTTTCTGTATTGTCAACTAGATTGGTATATTTAAAGTAAAATGTTCATATCTGTCGTGTCGACCATTAAAGAATTATCATATTTCCCAAAAATTGTTGATGACTTCCATGTCAACAACAAAAGAATTGTCAGAATTCCAGAATAATTATGACATTCATTAAACTATATTTATATTTAAAGGTCAGTGGATTGCAGACAAACTCCAGAGAATACAAACAAATTAATATATACTTTAATGCGATATAATTTTTTATATCTATATTCTAGGAAATATCTGTCAGTAATGGTGATTAATAATCACGTTTTGTAATTCTAAACTATATTTTTCCCTATGAAATATCACGAACAATCATATCTAGACATTTTGTTTTACTGAAGTAATTTGATACAATACAAGGAGTTAGAATGCCCGGTGAAGTAGTTGGCCACGAAGTATTAGGTTGGAGAAGATTATTATTAAATACATTTATATAAAATTAAGTTTTTTTTATAACAAAATACTTTTCATGTAACATTATGGACACTATATGACTGCATGAATGATTGTTTTTTTCTTAATATAATATGAGAAATCACCCTTTTTTCAGGGTTGGTAGTCAATATATCCATACAATTCTGAACTAAATATTAGGGTTTGTTCTTCAAAATCATCCATTCGATGAACTAAAGACCAATTATTAATTTTTTTTTTGTTTCTTCATATCTTTTTATCAGTATGGGCTCTACAAATTTAATTAATTTAAAATTAATGTGCCAGTGTTTGCATGAAGGATTTTTACTATATGATTAATACATACATTCTCATTACATCCAACTTGTATTTGAACATATTATTCCTCGTCCCCAGGAAATAAAAATAAACGAACTCGGAGCTTTTTCCACAAAGCCATTGGTACAGGTAACATTGGTGCAGGTAACATTGCATGGGTTCTTAGAAAAATAAAGATTGCATAGTTTTTAAAACTAAAAGTTGGAAATAATTTGAAGGTAATTGTGATTTTAAGTAAGTGCTAAGCAAAGCAAACTTAATAATAAATAATTAAATACACGCATTCTGGGAAACGGTTTTAGGCTATTATCTGTACTTTTGTGTAAATTGCAAGCTTAATGATTTCTATTGCGGAATCACCAGGCTGTGTTGCAAATATTGTTTTCAATGATTGTGCAAGCTGAGATCTTACAATTTAGAGAAAGTATAAAGTGGTTTTCTGTCTAATTTTATTGCCAAATATTTATTTAAACCTTAATTCAAAGATTGAGTTTAAGAATAATGTCAACGCCAAATCCTTATAGAAAAAACGGTAAATTGCTTTATTTCTCCAGGACACACAAGGCACTGTCAGCAGAAAATTATATGATACAGAAAATTGTAGGATATTTTATTAAAATAATCTAATACCATAATTAAAATGTTATAAGAATTACTAGTTGATTCTGTGTTAGTAATAATTATTTACTTTTGATATCTTACAAATAGTTTCTCACAATTTTTTCCACTACTGTTAAGTATTTGGAATTGTAAAATTATTGTTAATAGATTCGCACTTATATTATCTGACAGTACACCCAATTCATCGCTCTTTGTTGAGAAATATAAAACATTAGACATACATTTATTGAATTACCTAGGTCCTATTTTAGCTGGGATGTCTTGATGTTCTTATCTTTGTTTAGCGATATCTGTTAAATGAGTCAGCAAAATATTACAGTTTTTAGAAGGTATTTATTTAAATAGACACCACACAAAGTAGATAATGCATGATTACTTTTACATCTGGCTATCCGTTTCAAGATGGTGGCCACTAAACTCAAATATGTGTATGTACTTTTATATGCCTCACGATAACTGCCAAATTGCCAAATGCGTGGACCAATTTTAACAAAATTGAATTGGGATCCTCAATGCATCCAGGCCAAAATATGTATACACATAGTTTTTGAATATAGCTATCCATTTTAAAATGGCAGTTGATGAAAAGGTTTCTGCTTAGAAAGGAAACACATGTGATTTTAAATTTTAATTATAAGCAATTGATTGAGTAAATAGTGTAATTATTAATACGAGACCAACGTCTTAAATCAAGCACACCACAGTTATTATCTATGAATAAAATTTATTGGATAGCATATTAATTTGTTTTACATAGTTTGATAACCATTGAAAAATATTTATTTCAAATTTATGGAAAAGTTACAGGATATATTTTAATTTGAGATCCAAATTGCCTGTAGTAAAAATAATAACATGACATGTCTTAAACGATATATTTATTATTTTTTAATAGATGGAGTGAAGTATACTGTTCACAGAACTATTAATATTTAATAGCCACAACTTTAAGAATATGTGTTGTGTTAACGGCATCACTAATCCAATTATATTCTTGTCCACTCTGATGAAATGTTTAAATAAATTAAATACCCGACACCATATTATTAAGATTATAAATTAAAACACTGATAGGACATCAATCTTATAAGTTATGCTAAATGTACTTAGAGTGTTTGAATATGTTTCATTGGTAATAGTGAATCTCACTAGCACTACTCTAATACATTATTTTTATTGGACATTGGTGGTCTGAGTTCACCGACAAAAGGGACGTACCTGTCTTAAGACAAACAGATAATAATAATAATAATAATAATAATAATAATAATACTCATAATAAGTGGCAATAGATTTTCAACTAATTTTTATTAATATAATAAATTTGAGCTATAATTTTACTAAGCCATTTTGATGGCTTTAATTATTAATACTAGCAAAGTTTCCACTAATTACCTTCACTGAGTTGAAGCTAAAAATATATTCATCATATTTTATAGTTATTATTATTATTATTATTGTTAGAACCGCGTCTTACTACCCGTTCGGGTTATAGGCACTTACGCTTATGTGTAATGGTAGAGTGATTGCGAGATGAAATGGAGGACATAACAGTTTAATGTGAGATCCGAACCACGGTGGGGGCCTGACACTCCCCACATTCGCAAGCTGTGATTAATACACGTCTTGTCAGAGGTGAAGGAAGGGTTTGGTAATCAGACATATTCGTAGAAGGACCAAGGATCGAATCCCAGGCTCTCAGGACGGAAGTTCTACATCTTACCCCTAGACCGCCAGGTCACCTCAAGTTCGTCATATTTTATATTTACTTTTATTTGTTTGTAATATTTCACAAAATAAATAAATAAAGCAATATTAAATTCTTAATTATAAATGTAGTTGAAACCGCTATCCCTCTTGGGGAAATATAAATAGTAAACTTGTATACATTTCTAAAATTCAATCTATCTGATCCATAAATACATTTTTTTAGCACTGTTGGAAAAGCAATTTACTACCCGTTCAGTTTATACACCTATGTAGTTGCTATACTAATCTGTTAGCTATTAGAAGGGTTGAATTTGGAAGGAATCTAGCCTTATTTAACTGGAGGAAGAGTGAATTCAATTTTATAAAGTCCACCCTCACTACACCCAGCCAGGATCAAATCTGAAATCCTAATCTTCAGCTGTATAATCTATAATGAGAGTATCGCCTGAAACTATGTGACCACCAAAGTAAATTATTGAGAATTATATAATACTCTCTACCCCGTATCTTAGTTCTACATATAACTAAACACTTGTTAAAGAGATTATAGTGGTATAAATTAAAGAAAAATAGCCAAATTTGAGTAGCAGGTTAGTCAGAATTGTGTAAGGGAAAAAACTTGTTCCCAAACCTATCCCAACTTGACATATATTCCATATTCTCACTGGTGTAAGGTATATAGCCTTTTAAGATAATAAGTAATAATATCATAGATCAATGTTCATGAAGAGGACATTTTATAATATCACAACATATTTTTTGCACCAATATTGATTATTATTTAAGGTATTTAAAGTGCACATTTTGAACCGACTTATTATATCAGCACACGAGAATTTCTATGAGTGATGATGAAAGAGCCTAACAATATTTCCTGGATAATTATTTTCGCATACCTCCCAGGGTTGATTTACATGCCACAATCGACATGGAATTGACGGCTTTACTTTTCCTCCAAAGGGATTTGTGCAACAGACTTTTATCGGTCAAGAAAAATTCATCAACCCTGGCTGTATTTGAACCCATGAACAGGGAATCCTGAGGCGAGCCCTTTACCTCAAGACCACTGATGTCAAAACAACAATTAGTATCATTATTAATTGTATTAGTTATCTTTCAAACGTATTGATGATATATCATTATTAAGAACTGGATCACACGCACACGTGTATATAAATAGATTTATTATATTTTATTGTCATTCCTATGATTATTAATAATAATATTAATATTTAGCACTGCGTCTTACTACCCGTTCGGGTTATACGCTTTACGTACTAATTACTCTAATGGGTTAGGGATTGGGAAGGTTGAATTAGAGGAAGTGAACCCGCATTTGCGTGTAGGGGGAGTGGAAAACCATTTAGGAAAAACCACCCCCAGTTCACCCGACCGAGATTTGAACCTCGATCTCACCGTCCTCAGTAGTCGAGCTCTACACGACAAGCGCGTTAGCCAACTACGTCACCGAGGCGGGTCTATGATTATTAAATTGTATTAATGTATTTTATATCCCACTTTAGTCGCCTCATGGTCTATCACTATGACAATAAACTTGAGTGTCTATAACGTGGAGATTGAGTTTTGAATCTAGTTTGGGTGTAAATAGGGTAACATTTCCTATATATTTTCCCCCTCTCTCTCCTTGCAATTGGGGATACAATTAATCTAACTTAAAACTTCTTCTTTCATAAAATAGTAATGTAATCGGTACATAAGCGTATAATGCGGAAGAATAGTAAGACGCTATGGTTGACCAAATTAAAGTGTGTTTGTGGTAGCCATAGGTCAAACCATCTTAGAATAGCTCCATCCCACAATCAGCCTCCAACTGAGACACCTTTGGAGCCGTCTTATCTTGAGCCAAACGAAACTCTAGTCTTCCATTCCTCTCTTACCTGACTCTTGTTTCTGTAATAGGATATCTCATCCTCCCCCTCCAGCTCTTTATCATCCGTCCTCTCTTCGCTCATCACAGAGGGAAATACGCGCTGCGCCGCACAGGTAGGCAACCTTCCTTCCTCTCACTTCTGTTTACCAGCAGGATAGTATGCATCACAGACACAAGCTTACTTTCATATTCATACTCAGCGCAACGAGATATTTTTATATAAAAAAAAGGTGAAAGGGAAGAGAGTGGGAGGGTGAGAAAGTGAAGGATGGTGTTACACGGAGGGGAAATAATACTAAAAGAACTGTACAATAAGTGTCTATAAAGTATTGACAAAAGGTGTGGGGTGTATTTCAGAGGTGAACTCAATATTAAGATTTTAGTTTGATGTTGTAAAATAACTACTTTCAAGTGGGTCATTCAAATATATTTTATAAGGCTTACCTAACATATACAGTTATAGTAAAAATAACAAACATAATTATTTAATTAATTATAATTGGTACTTCATTATTGTACATACGTTGTATTAAATTATATTAAGACTTAAATTTAAATTGTTAAAAATTGGATAGCAATAGGCTACCGTTAATAAGATTAGATCTGAGAAACCACATATTATTTTGTGACTTTTATGAAATACTCTCTAAATAGGCCTACATAGAGAGAAATATTTTAAACCAAGATGTTTTATCCATTAAAAAAACAGAATTAAAATGGTCAAAAATTAGCTATTATTAAACAACTTTTTAAATATTTGTTTTTGAAAAACAAGCACAGTATTATTTTTCATTTAAAGCACTCCTGAGATACCCATTTTGTAACAGAATCGTTTGAGAAATTACAGAACAATCTCTAACTTCAAAAATAGAGCTTAACTTTTTCATCCCCCTAAACAGTTGTACATTGTCATTATCATTTTTAACACTCCCTAAATATCCATTTTTAACAATATATCTAAAGACACTTTCAAAAGTTTTCTAATATTTAAAAATTATTCAATTGTCATCATTAATTTCAGAAAAGAACTAAAAAAATATGGCACATCTAAAACAACAAGTCTGAAAATTTTATCTATTACAACAATTAATATAAAAAATTATACTGTTATTGTGTGTGACCTAATTGATGAAAATACTTCAAGGAATGTGATAATGAAGAAAGATGGAAAACTTTTTTGAACTGTATATCACTACACATTTGGTTTATTCATAAATGATTTTATTATTTAAAAAAATACAGTATATTTAGTCAGTAGGACTCAAGACTTTCTTTACTTTTGAATCCAGAGTAAGGAAATCAACCCTTAGCCACTGGAGGGTGAATTTTTGCACTTTTATTGAAAAAAACTGTGTTTTTATCAAGTCATTAAAATGTAAACAGTCATATACAACAAAAGAAATTAACAGAACTTTCTGTTCTGTTTTTATTTTCTGTACTTCTTAGTTCAAGTTTTACTTAGAACTCTTTATAATATGTTCTTTAATAAATAAACATAAATAAACTAGATAAATCTACACATAACTAATTTCTTTTAAAATGTGGGTGTTTACAATAGTATATATTAAAATGTATAACCGAGTAACTAATTTTTGGAATGAAATTTATAAATCTCTCTATGAGTACGAGCATTAATTTAGTTGGTTGTCTGAGATTGATTAGTTATTTAACTAAATATGTAATATTCAGATAATGATAGAAATTATTTAAACTCAATTTCTGTGTTAGAATGATTGGTAAAATGAGTCTATGGGTCAGTTGGTTGAAACTTTCTGAATGAAAATTGAGCATCGTTTAATCAATCAATATTATTGATAGAAGTAATTAAGAATTGATTGAGTTTTAAAGTGAGGATGAAGAGTGATATTTAGTGCTATTTAGCCACATTTAAACTGTAATAGGAACAAAGTGGGCGTGGCTAACGTATATATTAAATGGTTGCGTGTGTTCTGGAACTATATTGTGATTGAGTAGGTTCTGCTCTGAGTATTAGCTATTTGGAGTGTAAATTAACAATGGAGGGTTGAGGATGAACGTGAGGGTTGTACTGGCACAAACAGTTCTAGACTAAGGTTACAGATGGAGCAAAACAAAATATTTGGTTGGGTGGTTAAACTACCTCCATCGCTGGTGGCATGGTCTAACGCGTCACTCTCAAGTACGACAGTGTTTCAAGTGACGAGACCGGAGTTTAAATCCCTGTTAAGGGTTATGAGATTTTATTCTCTAAATATCCCCTTTCTCCCTTTAACCTCCTTGCAAATGCGTAAATTTCCTCTCAAATTCTACATTCCTTAACACTACTACAGTAGCCCCATGGCTTCTTTAGTGCTGACTGACAGCTTTGAAAAGTTACCAGACCAAATTATGTATCCCTATGCTGAACCAAATGATCTGCAAAAACATGTGTTTAAGAGCTGTCACTTCTGAAAGTCAACATTTAAGTATATACCTAAATGTTGACTTTCAGAAGTCAGCTGTGAGCTGTCAGTCAGCACCAAAGAAGCCATGGAGCTACTGTATATTATCGTGATTAGTATTGAACAAGTACCAGGACTAGGGAAATAATATATACATAACCTTAGTTAGAGAGATATATTTGTCACCCAGCTGAATCATAACTGGAACCTTACAATATTTTTCTAAGAATGGGAATAAGAGCCAGTACCAATAAATATTTTGGTTCAATTCTCTGGTATTAATATTATACGCTCATCTCAATACGCATCTTTAATGGTGTTATGTTGGAAGTGTTTATATCCATAAATATGTAGTTGGTAGCTTTGCATTCGTCCTGTGTTCATACCTTAAACAGTGTATCTTAGTTTTAAATGTCATATACTGACTATTATAGATATAACTGTCAATTTTAAGTCTAGAGATAGATATCAGCATGAAAATGTATTTTCTAGAACCAAGATTAAAACAAGACTTTAGATTCGTTTGTAAAAGGAATAAGTAGAGTTTTTAAAGCTAACTTAAATATTGATAGAACTCCTCTGCATATTCACGTCAACTTAATTTCACAAGATTTACTCGGCTGGTTTGATATTTCTAATGTAAACTTTCTCTAATTTCGATCCCTCTTCATTTCCATGTGTTCATTCTCTCGACCTTCTTCTTGTTCGCTTCTCTCAGTATCTTCCATTTCCCCCTTTCTCCTAGTTTTGGATATATTTACCGTGCGTAATGTTCATTTCTCCTTGCGTGTCATTACATTTCTATTCCCCATTCAATTAGATTCAATTGGAGTGCGCCGGCCGCCCAATGATTCCCTTGATTCCTAATACAGACTGCAGCGAGGCGCACGGCTGGTTTCAGAACCACGGCACGCAATTTCACCTTTATTTTATTCTTTTTTTAAAAAAATAGGGTAGAGGCGGGGCTCAAAACCCCTTCACATTCACTGGGACAAAGTTTATGTTGCTTACAAGAGTTTTCAAACTCAATAAGTGAGAACCAAGTTAAGGGACAAACCTCGTCTGTTTGCTTGTTTTTTTAACCCCCCTTTCTTCTTTTATTTCTTTCTTTCTCTGTTGTTGTTCCTCCCGCAGGTTCTCTGCTTATTGTGAAACAGGAAACGTTAAAAACAACTTGGTAAATCCAGAATGTTTTTTAACACTTTCTTTACTTTCTTTATACTCTCTTCAAAGTGAAAGCATCATTGTGTCTGTAAGTTTTTAAATACATTCCTGGGTTTGTTTGTATATTACATTCTGAGGCGCTCGCTACGAAGAATATCAAATGGGAAACACTCAACACGTCATCACTATTAATTGTTTTGTAAATTTCTTTTACTAAAAAAAAACTTTTCTTTTACCTGCATTGGTGGGAAAGTGCTCTTAATTTTGAGCTCATCCTTTTTATTTTACCGATATAGGGTGGCTGGTGTTCGAGTCCCTACTGGTAGTTCTGATAAAAGTTTTTCTTAAATGCAGTACCCTTATTTCTCCAAGCAAAACTCAGGTACAGTTTTCTAAATATCATCTTTACGATCCCTAATTTATCAGTGTTGATAAAATGCCTATAGTCCTGACAACCTATGGTGCAATAATAAGTATGTATCTAATTACCTATAGCTATTAGCATTATAGTAGCGTAGTCAATCACAATAAA
This sequence comes from Timema douglasi, assembly GCA_901482245.1. NCBI lineage: Eukaryota > Metazoa > Arthropoda > Insecta > Phasmatodea > Timematidae > Timema > Timema douglasi. Next base: position 17,703 of record CABEEJ010008866.1, read on the forward strand.
GAATTTACCTTATTTTATAAAAAAATCTTCAGTCTTAACATTTTAGGAAATAATAATTACTATATCTTATTCAACGTCAAATATTTTTTATTGTAATAAAGTATAGTAACTTCAAATTACTGTAGCTTTGTAAATTACAAACAAAAGAGTATGTTAATGTGCAAACCATATTAATGAATTTTCCGTTAACTCTTTAGGGAGATAATACACTTTGATTATAATTTTAAGCTTTTTATTGTGACTTTAGAAAAAAACTAAATTTTATTAAATACAACTTTCTAAGATCTTGCATAATCGTGTCCTAAGATACCGCAGTGATTTGAAGATTTTTTCTACGAAACATGTTCATAAGAAAAAACAAACTCAAATAACATATTAAAAAAAAGTGTTTGCTATTTAGTATGAATATTATTGGGTAATAAAATGTATGTTACGGCAGAATGTTAGGTGACATTATTATATTATTTTATATTTAAAATAAATTCAATAAAAAAACTTTAAACTATATCCCTGATGACTTTGAAAATATAATATTTTTGGCATGAAATTGAAACCATTGGGCCCGATCCCCCACCAATATATTTCATAATTTGATGCTATGGTTAAATGTACAGTGCATAAAACTTAATTTAATTGACTTATAAGCTGACGTTAAAGTCTACTAGTTTATATTTACAATTAATTGGTTATTTCCCTCCCTCGTTTTCCCCTATTTTATTTTGGATGACAGAAGATTTCCAAAAATTGGCAGCCTTCAAATGAAAGACCTGCATTTGTAAACTAGTTGGTTTGTTCCAAAATTCGGTTTATTGATGACTTTTTTAAAAAAAAATGAATATTTTAACAATTGGGCTTAGAGATTTATTTCAAAATTGGTATCGGGGAACTATTTTATATTATAAATAATATATATTTATTTACATAAAATAAATTAATTTAAGGGTTGTTTATTTAAAATAATATTTTGAAAACTCGAAATTTGGAAATTAAGCTTACAAATTGAATTAAAATTGAATCTAATAATAGTTTATCACGATAAATAATATTACGTTTTAACTGTTACAAATAATACATAATTATAGGCTAGTTTGAAAATGTTTAAATTTTGATATAAATATTTGAATAATTTGATTTAAAATGTATATAAATAATGGTTTTTGAGAATTCCAAGATAATATATTTGTTTTTATAAAGAAAACATATTCAAGAGTAGTTCACTCAAAACTAATTTTTGAAAATCATTTTCGAAGCTATGAGAGACCTACACAATATTAGAAAGTTTGTGTGATCGTGTCGTACCTTTTATTTCTGTTGGTTGTATTGGTAGATCAACGATTACATCGTTTGAATTAGTTTTTGCCTTGAAAACTTTCAAACAGACTGAGCAAGAAAATTCCTTTGGAAAATATAATAATAATAGTACAAGCGAGATAGAGAGAGAGTAGCATATATCTAAGTATGGGGGTGATCGCAACTGGAGGAAGAAAAGGGACCTCTTATCTGTGGAGACATCGTAATTGCTCTGGTTTTCGCTCGGCTCGATAAACAAAACTTCCTCTTTAACTCGATTTGGACATATTCCAACGTTTAGCTAAGCACATTCCCCCCTCCCTTCCGGTCTGAAAACCAAGATAAAGAAAGATGCGGATTAAAGTTCGCATTATTTCTCTCCAAAATGTTAATTGAATCTCAAAGAAAGGATTTAAGGCAAGTGGGGGTAGGGTTGCTTAGATGAACCATTTGGTGGGTTTGCTTGGATGGTGGTACTTTTAAATGATAATTTATGGATCCGTGAGCTAATGCGTTGAGACAATGTTAGTGAGTATTGAATTATACTATTTGTTTCTACAATTTGTATTTTAAAGTAGACCTTACTTTTCAAAATGTATTGTAAGCCAAAAACCTTTAGACTTTATATCGTTTCTCATTACTTTCTAGAACCTTAAGTAATCCACGGTCATTATAGGTTGATAAAATATATATAAACTTTATATTAATATATATTTATACATATCTATATATATATATATATATATATAGGGGTCTGGAGTTCAATCCTCGGTCCCAGAACAGATTTATCAGTATGCCAAACCCTTCTTTTACCTCTGACAAAACGTGTATTAATCACAACCAATGAACGTGTGGAATGGCAGACCTCTTCCATGGTTCGGATCCCATGTTAAACTGTAGGTCCTCCATTTCATCTCACAATCACCCTACCATTAAACATTAGCTTATGTGCGCACAACCCGAACGGGTAGTAAGACGTGGGGCTAATAGTAATAATAATTTATATTTCAATTTCAATTTAAATTTCCTTTATTATAGTGCTGGCCAACAGTCGTAAGACCAATAACAGGCCAGCACTGAAAAGTACACAAGTACCTTACAAATATATATATATATACAAATATATATATATATATACTCGAGATAAATAGATAAACAAAAATGGCTAAATAATTTTAAATAGTTATGAAAAAAATAGTAATTAATAATGATAAGAATAAAAAATAGCAATATTAACAAATAACTAAACAGTGGTTAAAAGCAGTAACAATATGCAAAAAATAGATCAGGATATTGTAAAATTTAGATATTATGGGCAGAATCTTAAAATGATAAATTATTGATAAGGGATTTCCTTAAATAGCTCTCTGAGTCTAGCTTTTCTTTTATGATAAAAGTCGAATTCGAAAAATCTAGAATTGGCGCTATGGATACAACGACCTATAGCTAACGACCTAAGAGCTATTGAGAAAAAATAATTTTGGATTACGAGAAGCCCGAGATGGTATATGAACGCCTATATGATCAAGGGCAAATTTGCAATAAATTTGACTATTTAATATATTAAAAACATAAAAGGTATCCTAATAAAGTATAGGAAGAAAGTTTGGTGCCCTAAGAGGTTGGATATTCGGTTATAATCATAATAAATCCGGTTACTAAAGAATGTATCATAGCATGCAGCGATTTTTTTTTTTTGCACGTTTTCCAACCTAAGAGAGTCAGTTAAGGTAATGGAATTCCAAGCAAGAGTAGCGTATTCTAACTTAGATCTAACCAGGGCGTAGTACAGGCATAAAAATCAGTCAACTTTCTTAAATGATGACTTAATAAATTTAGTAAATCCAAGTAATTTCAATGACTGACAAATTACATGTTCAACATGATAGTGGTAAAAAAGTTGGTTATCCAGGAGAACACCAAGATCATTAATATAAATGGTGCGAACTATGTTTTCATTGCCCAATTTATAAGTAAAAAAGAAAGGATTAGTTTTTCTAGTAAGAAATGTAGATTTAGTCTTAGATTTATTAATAGACATTCCATTTTCAAAAGACCATTGTAGAATACCATCCATATCATTTATTAATAAAGAAAATTGATAAAACTAAAGAAAAGGGGAAAATAAACTAATAAGAGTAAATTTGATGAAGAAAGCCACCTAGGGAAAGAGGAAAAATGTGGGAAGAGTCCAATGCACAAAGGTGACATCTTCTTCCTTTCTTCTGTCTTCTATAGTAGAAGTAGTCACACACACATTTTAACACAGATAAAATAATATTTCGGCATTGTTGCCTTTATGAAACACAAAGAAGAAGAGAGTACAAATAACACTAACAATGGATTACTCCATTTTGAATTTTAAAAAGAAACTGTTAGAAACACATTGTGCCAACTGTTTTTGGGAACAAAGATAATTCCTTAATAAAGGTTAATATTTATAGAAAACTGATGATGATTATGATAATAATAATAGATAAGAAAATAAAGATAATAAAAATGATATTTTTAAAAATAATAATAATAATAATGTTAATTTGAAAAATAATAATATTGTAGAAATAAACTATCTTCTG
>CABEEJ010008867.1:10172-21551 GCA_901482245.1 Timema douglasi
TAAATTCAAATACAAGAAGGAAAGGGATTTAGGCGGTAAGCCGGTTGGTTGTTTTTATGTCTGTTACTTGTATCTTTCTGAACACAACTAGCTCTCAACATTTCTCTCTCTCTAATTCTTTATAAAATATTATTATGAGTGAGTGGACAGGTAGAAAAGGAAAGGAGCTGGTGATAAATACAAGAGAGAGAGGGGGGGGACATGTTCCCCTCTACCGAAGATCTGGTTTGACGGGCTGTGAAAACAGGGGCACACTATCCTCGGTCCATAGCCCCCCCTCTAACCCCCTCCCTAATATTTTTTTTTCACCCCCATTCTCTCGTTTTGCGTGGTGTGTATATTGCACAGCTGAGTGGCCACATTCTTCGTGACAAAATGTGGCCTAATCTCTTGGTAATGAGGTGGGGCGGGTGACAGGGGGGAAGTCTACCCCCCTCACCTCTACCCTACAGTCAACAAGCGTAGTGCTGCACTCTGTGCGTGTGTGTGTTTTATTCAGAGGTTTCTAACCAATGTCACAAAGAATGAATGGCCTACAGTTATATTTGGAGGAAAAAATAATATATTATGCAACAATCTTTTCTTTTTTAAAATAAATATTTGTTCATGTGCTTAACTAGATTGGTATCCATATTTAATTTCGGTTAAGTTCAAATGAAGTAAAGAATAAAATATTTAATTATATAAAAACAAATGGCTTTGCAACAATAATCCGTCAAAATTGTTTTCCTCTTTTAATAACATTTTTTCTAGGTCTTACTACCCGACTTAGCCATGTTTTTTTAAAAAAAACTTGTGTTTACGGAATAGGTATGAAAAATGTATAGTTTAGGAGAAATATACCTACATTTGCGTAGAGGAATAGTGGAGGAATGATTAAAAAAAAAATCAGTTTCAGTACGTCCTGAAAGGATTTGAACCCCGACCTTCGACTGTTAGAGACAAACCAGACTAAATGAGATCAATATTTAGTTCACGTTACCACCGATAAGTTATATAATTATTGTTTTAATACAAAAATCAAAGCCTAGGTCTACCCATTTTGACGGCTTGAATAGTAAATATTTCCTTTTTTCGTTTAATTTACTTAATACATTTTAAAATTACGTTTGAATGCTTTATAATAATGTTCATAATTCTCTGGTTTATTGCTGTTCAAAATAGAAAGTTTTCATTTCTTTAAATAGAAAACTTACCCATGGTCAATAACGTTAAGTTCTGGTGTACAGACGTTGAGACACCGCTCATTTTAAAGACTCCGGTTTTGAATCCCAAATAAGATATATTTAAGTAACCACGTGTTTCAACAAGTTGGGCTAGTTAAGAGTGTATTTATATTAGGGTTAGGTCGAATACGCTATTTTACGAATCCGAATCCAATTCTTATAAAATAATTTTGAAAATAAAAGAAATCTAAATCTAAAAGAATAGAAAATATATTTAATTAAATGTTAACATTATTTTTTATAATACATTCAGTATAACACTCACACCTTTATTAAGTGTTAAATTACTGGTCTGGGTACTGTTTGTTTAGTTTGTCCTACAATAATTAAAAATGATTCTGAACCAGCAAAATAAATTTAAATTGAAATATATATATTTTAGGGAATTTCTGATCAGAAATTTTCTCGAGTCCTCGAATATCCTTATGAATTTGAGTGTTCCATCCCTAATTTATATATAACTGTTGGTTTCGGGTGCGATTAGTCTAAATTATTTTAGTAGCAGATTTAATATAAAGTTTATTAATTAGTCGTTGATTTAATAAGGTACTTACTTGTAAGGTAATTAAGTATTAAAATACAAATAACCGTCGGAGAAAACAAAGAAAATAACCTCTTACACTTGTTAACGATATTTGAACTCTAGTCCTGAGCTTAAAGTGCGGCAGAAGGGAGTGCAAGTATTTTTCAGATTATATAGAATATAATGTTGTTAGAAAAAATAAATCAAATATTTCTCCAGTAGCAACGTAGAGTTTAGTTTTCTGCACATGCTAATATCAAAAGATCTTGAATATCTGTCAAGGGTGTCCTGTAATTTAATGACAACTTTTTTTTTTTTATTTAAAAAGTGTCTAATCTAACGCCGTTATGATCAAAATGGATATTCAAAGACTGTTAATATCACCATGTGAAGAAAATTAAACTAGGTCTGTAGTGAAGCAATATTTAATTTATTTTAGGAAAAAAATTTGTAAAAAAAACCCCAAAAACTTTTACCTTTTCTTACGACTCCTCCATCCCCACCTTTAAGGGTCGGAATAAGTCATGCCAGTCAGCTACGCTGGCATTTATATAGCTTTACATAACTTACTAAACACTGTTTATTTTCAATATACAACATATGATAACACTTTATACCCGATATCCACTCAAAATATATAGGTTTTTTTTTCTTTCAGTTTAAATTTTCGTGGTATGTTTTCATGGTTAAAGGGTTAAAGTGGGTAACATGGTCAAAGTGAGTAAACATAAAGGACCTTGGTTTGATTCTGGTTGTTTCTAATGCCGCCTAATTTTAAAATTAAAACTTATATCGGGAGGTAAAGCCAGGTTTGTAATGTCAGGTGTACTCTCTTTAATTTAAGATAGTTTGTAAGTCTAGTTCTGATATAATCTGACCCTTATTGGCGGATACGAAGGCTAAGGCGTAGATTCTATACTGTCCTGTTCCAATGAGGAAGAAGTTAAGGTTTGAATCCTGGTGTTGTGCATTTGAGTGGCATTTTTTCTAAATGGTTTCCTACACACCCTTAAAGCAAATGTAGATACATCTCTTCTTAATTCTTACTTCATTTTCCTTACATCATTATTGTAAATATGTGAACATATAGACCATGTATACTATAGGATTTTTGGTAGAAATAACATTTTAGAAAAAATTTAAAAGTATTTTTGCGGTCAACATTAATAACATATTAAATCTATTATTAATGTTGTTTTGTTGTTTTTGACATCTATTGAAAGTCACAGCTGAAAATAGCATGGCCTGGCATACTAATAAGTTATAAAAGTTTTATTAACTCTTGAAACTGCCAGATACTGTCCTCTAATTATAGCCGACCCCGGTGGTCTTGGAGTAAAGTGCTCGCCTCAGGACCCGATACTCGTGGGTTCAAATCCGACCACGGTCGACGGATTTTTCATGAGCGATAAATATCCCTAACACAACTTTATTCGGAAAGGAAGTAAAGCCGTCGGTCCCATGTCAACTGTGGCGTGTAAAAGAACCCTCGAAGGTAGGTGAAAATACCTTGCTAGGCTCTTTCACTCACGCTCATAGAAATTATCGTGTGCTGATATTAATCAGTCCGTTCAGTAACTGCAAGTTAAATAGATCCTCTAAATAAATTATATATATGCTGTGTGTTTGGAACGATAATAGAAAGTACCCCAATAATAATACTAGTAATAACTTTGAATAAAAATGTTTCAATAGCCACGTGATCTTACGTGATACTCTCGTGTTGGACTAGACTGTCGATGAACGGGAAATCGAGGTTCGAATCTCTGTGTGGTATATCAATGATGGTTTATACAAAATAGTTTTCAATTTTCTCTCAACGCAAATGTGGGTATACTTTCTATTAATATAACCTTCCTAATCCCTAACGTAATCCAACGTAATCCGTAACGTAATTAGTACAAAAGCGTATAACCGGAACGGGTAGTAAGACGCGGGGATAAAAACAAAACAAAAATACTTTGTAGGAAAAATATGAAAAGTGAGATAACTGAAGCACATAATATCAAAACTACACCATCCAGTTATACCATTTTACAGCAAAAAAAAAAAAAAACTGGTCGAGTTTATTTTTTTTAAATATTCTAGTGGACAAACAGCTACATACTAGTTCCCAGTATATAACATATGGCAAGGACATAGGGGTACACACAATGACACAGTGCGATGGTAATACTATTGACTGTATCGAATACATGAAAAGACAATTTTCAATCAGTTCACCCTCCTTGACATGTGGACAACATGGAAATATATTGAGATCGTTGTATGGGGAGGGGGGGGATAGGGGTGGTATAAGCTGGGCAACAAGGGGGCAGATGGGGGGGGGGGTTATGGCCGAAAAAATACGACATGAGGGAATCATTTCCCTATTCTATTCCCCTATGTCCTCCTCCATATAAAAAAAAGTATTTCATACGTGAGTGACCAGGAACATGTTGGTATGTTCCAAGATCAAGTAAGAATCTAGAACTTGATAGATAGCAAATCTAGATTATGGAGCGTTTTTTTTTTTCTTCTTCAGAACTATTCATCAAATATCGTATAAAGAATACTTTTGAGAAAATAAGAAAGAATGAAAGGGTAAGAATTAGTACAGTGTATTGTTGAACGAAAAAGAGCAGTGCTTATTCAACTTTTTAACTTGTGACACTATTTTTTTTTTATTTGAGAAGTTGATTCGATGTCACGCCTATTAGAATTTTAAAGGGTGTTATATAATAAGCTGGTTTTTTTCGTATGAATACTTTACCCATCTTTTAGAGCAGGCGAGGAAATGCTTAGGAGGGAAAAGAACCACTATGTAATCTTAATTTTTTTTTCCCATACATTTGTTTTTTTTAAGACCTTCATCTTACTACCCGTTCGGTTTATATGCTAATGTACTTGTTACATTAATGGTTTTAGGAATTAGGAAGGTTATATTTAAAGGAAGTGTGCCCACATGTGTGTGGAGAGAGAATGGGAACTCATTTGGTAAAAACCACCTTACAGTACACACGGCCGAGATTCAAACCTCGATCTCCCCTTCATCGACAGTCTAGCTTACTGCGTGAGTAACGCCTTAGACCATGCGCCCACTTAATACAGGTTACCCTAAATAAAACAGGCCTCAAGTGCACAGTATTTCAAGTTTAGCGTTCGAAATGATTACCACCGGCCGCTATGCATAGTTTTATTAAAATCGTTTACTACTTACTCGGCGGTGACCTGGTGGTCTAGGAGTAAGGTGTTGGACTTCTGTGCTGGGGTCCGGGGTTCAATCCTAGGTCCTGACACAGACTTATCTGATTAACAAACCCTTCCTTCGCCTCTGACAAGACGTGTATTAATCACAACTTGTGAATGTGTGGAATGCCAGGCCTCCAAGGTAGTTCGGATCCCACGTTAAACTATAGGTCCTCCATTTCATCTCACAATCACCCTAACATTACACATTAGCGTAAGTGCGTATAACCCGAACGGGTAGTAAGACGCGGTGCTAATAATAATACTTACTCGGCGAGCGGAACTAAGCTTAGTGCGACCGATGGCGCACATTTCGTAGCAAACTTTGAAATACTGTTCGTTTGGGACCGATTTTATTTGTGGGACTCATTAATTTTCATAATTTTTTACCGTTTTTTTAATCAAGTGAGAATATAAATATTCTTTTAGATTCTTAAATTTTTCTAAGAGAATACCTTTATGTTTTGTATAATTTACAGTTTTGGCATTGTATTTAAGATAATATTTAGCACCGCGTCTTACTACCCGTTGCGGTTATACGCTTTTAAGTACTAATTACGATAATGGATTAGGAATTGGGAAGGTTGAATTAGAGGAAGTGAACCCGCATTTGCGTGGAGGGAGAGTGGAAAACTATTTAGGAAAAACCAACCCCACTTCACCCGACCAAGATTCGAACCTCGATCTCCCCGTCCTCAGCAGTCGAGCTCAACACGACTAGCGCGTTAGCCAACTACGCCACCGAGGCGGGTTGTATTTATTAAAAATATATTCAATATATTTTGCTGACATAAATAAAATTTAATCCTTTTAGTTTAGTTTGCATGTCCTTTACTCTTTTTTTTACAGTAGATATCAGCATTAATAATTTTTCTTTTTCATTTGATTAGTTTTATCAGACGTACTATTTTGTTTAATTGAATTAACAACGAAACAAACTTATCTTATAGTTTACTACTTCACTGAGTCTATAAATTCATGTAATCATGTAACAAACCATGTATTCTGAAGTTGGTCACACTGATGTAGATAATGTCAGTGTTGACAACTTTAGGATAAATATAATGATATTTTGTAAATGCTGGCTATTCTGCATTTAGTTTTGCATGTGCTCTAATTTTATTTTTTTTACATCTTAGTGGAACGTTAATGTATTATGTTAGTATAATATTTTCTAGTATTTAGAACTATAATAAATAAGTAGATTTTCTTATTTGCGTCTTACTAATCATAACGGATTAGGAAGGTCGAATTTTAGAGGATACTATTAAGTAAAGAAGAAAACCTCAGTAAACCCTGTCATCAACGAACCAAACTTGCCTAAGCTTGACTTAAGAGAACCAAACACATAAAACACAATTTATCATTTATATTCTAATAGTGGAATGTTAAAATCTTGTTCTATAATAAAATCACCTTTGGAAGGGCGGCTTCCAACAGACGACTTTAATATATTCATATGTTAAGTCATTAGTTCTAAATCTGTCATTTGATATCAATACCAGCAATACCACGATAAAATACAAGTAATAATAATAATACATTTTCGTAAATGGAAAAATGGCACTCAGACACAGGAATCGAGACCGGGATCCTTGGCTTAGCGCACCAATACTCTATCACTAGGATACCCAGGATTTGTCCCATGCTCAAGGCCAATTTACAAATATGATAAGTAAACCTACTTGTTACGGTTATGTCCGTAACCTAATCTACTGCACAATTATCTCTTATCTAATAATAATATAGGTGAATAATACATCATTTATTCTTCTCTAATTTCCAAAGCTATAAAAGACACAGACAAATAAATGGTCGTCACAAAAAGTTATTCTTATATTTTCCACAAGAGAAAAATACAAAAAAAAAAAGTTTTATTATGAAGCAATTTTTATTTTTAGGGACTCACTTAAAATATTGTAATTGAAAAAAAACCCACTGATCCATAATTTTGTCAACACATTTTTTTTCTACCCCTTCGACAAAACTTCTAAGCCATCATCTCCAAAATCAAAAATAAATAGGGTCAAAGCTCGCAAGGAATATTTCCTCGTATCATACCAACTTGGCATTGTCAATTTCCTATTCTGTCGGGGGTAGCCCTACGAAAAGAAACACACACATATATATAAGTATGTGCCCTTTCTTTAAGTAGTTTTCTGTTCAGTGAAGTGAAAGTGTGGGAGTTTAAACACCCCAACCCCCCCTACCTCTTTTCAAACTGAAAAAAAAGGTCTGAATAATATTTCTCTTCTTCAAAGTTTGCAAAGTGAAAAAAAAGGTAAAACGTTATTTGTAGCAAAAAAATAAGAGTATTTTTTAAAAAAAAAGTGAAACGTTCCAAGTGGGTGCTACTGTGTCATAACTGAAACCGCGAAGCTCATAACCTGCACGCAAAGAGACCGCGCTGTGGGTGAGGGTAAGAGCGGGAGGGTGGGAGGGGAAACTGAAGGAGGGAGAAAGTTAGCAGTGTATGCATACTACGAGCAATAAGGGCCCACATTCACAAGCTCAATGTTCACATCAGCATTTACAGTGAGATGGTCTGACACCCATAGCTCAAACTGTAGTGTGTCTGCCTACTAAGATAAGGGTCCCGGGTTCGGTTCCCTGCAGGGTCAAAAATTAATCGATGATAAAAATATAAGTTTAACCTTTCACACTGATAATAATTATTATTATTAGCACCGCGTCTTACTACCCGTTCGGGTTGTACGCACTTACGCTAATGTGTAATGATAGGGTGATTGTGAGATGAAATGAAGGACCTACAGTTTAATGTGGAATCCGAACCACGGTGGAGGCCTGGCATTCCCCACATTCACAAGATGTCTTGTCAGAGGTGTAGGAAGGGTTTGGTAATCAGATAAATCTATGCCGGGACCAAGGATTGAACCCCGGCCGCCAGCATAGAAGTGTGACACCTTACCCCTAGACCGCCAGGTCACCCCTCACATTGATAAATTAATGGTCGGTGACTAGATGTTGTGCCTGTCCTAGTCTTAAGTTAGATTATGAAGCTACGACAGGTCTAGCCAGCCGGTAATGGAAAATATATAGCTTTAATAAAAAACTGACACAGACCATAGGCTGAGAACAGTAATGGATGTAAAAAAAATGCCATGTAATATAGCCTAATTGTTTTTCTCACTACTTTCACGCAAATTTGTGTTTATTTCATAAGAATTCCCCCGTTCGAGTAGTTAAATGTGGATAGCACGCATGGATTTCAGGAAGTGGTGTAAAAACACATATTAATTAGGGCTTTTCAAATACTCGAAAATTCTTAATTCGAGTCGATTTTTAGTAGCTGCTCGAATAGGATATTTTTTTAACAAAACTCAAAAAATTTGAATGCTCGTTTTTTCCCCCTTTTTTCTAGAAAGCTCCTAATTTAATAAGCGATATTAAATATTAAGATATAATTCCATAGCAAAGAGAGTCCATTTTTCTTTTTGTCTAATAAAAAAAATTGTACAGATTATATTTAATTTATTTAACATTTCGGATTTGTGTAATTATCAATTTAAAAAAAAAAAGTAATAATTTTTTTAGAAGTATTATATAAAAAATTGTTTGTACTTATTCATGGTTTATAAAAGAAATTCAGTTTTTGTATAAATATTGCTCTATATTTCTCGAAACTGAAAAAAAAACTCGTTTTCATCCAAACTTGACTCGAAGTGAAAAATACCTACCCACACAGTCCTAATATTAATAAAGGAGTAATAAGTGTCGAATGCCCAACCTTTAGGGTCAGCCAGAAGTGTACGGGTTGAAACTTTAAAGCTAATTTGAATGACATCAATTATTCTTGGATATATATTAATTAATATGCAGGGAGTGAGTTGTTGATATTCAAATGAGCTTCTTAGTCTCAGCTCTAAACCACTACACTGCCCCATTAATTGGCTTATGTCATATAGATCTGTCTTGTCCCTATATAGTTTTGAGGCTCGGAGACGGCTAATGGAAAGCAGGTAAAATATGGGCTAACTACCTGATTTCAAAAAACATTTCTGTACATATGACTGCACACTTGGCAAACAAACACTCTTCAACTTGCGATGACAAGAGTATGTGAACATTTGAGAGGGTAAACAAAATATAAAAAATAATATTTCACCCTGACAATGAGGGGTGATATGAAGTTACATAACTTCTTCCACGTTGTCGCTTGGTCTTTCAGAATCAATTCATTTGTTAGCAATCCCAAGGTTCGGAGAGAGAATACTTTGGCCTCACCATTGTCAAGACGGTTCAACTTTAGATCTTTTATAAACACTTTTTTTAGTTAAAATAATTCAAATAATTCTCCAGTAGTAACATAGTTTAATATTCTTCACAGCACAATGTGATGTGATAAAAGTGTTGGATGGATGGAGAATTTGTATGCTAAACCATTGTAAAATTTTAGAAAAATTTTCTTTGAACAAACATTTGTATTTTGACTTTTTAGTAGAGATCGATAACGTGAAGGTGTAGTATATGTTTTAAATTTTTATAAATTAAATATTTTTCAAATATACCACTTTTTTTTATTATTATGCTGTAGTTGTAATAATATAATATGTCTTATATAAGAATTACAGTGTGCATCGAGATGAAAACTGATCAACTCATGCGTTAGAATTAAATCCTTTCGGTTTCTGAGAAGTATTTGCTTAAATATCTACTGAACTATTTAGGGTATTCATTCAGGTATATAAAGGAGGTTTTGAACCATATATGAAGACTTTCATTTTGAACGCATGAATATGGTCCTTAAATTTATATTTATTTTCTACTGTTAAAGTGACAGAAAAAAGACGGAATATCTACTTTTCATATATGAACAAACTTGGTCCAAGTTGTAAACATACATTTTTAAATATCTTTAAATCACAATTTTAAAGGCGTTCTTTGTCCTCCCCCCCCCCCACCACTAAGAGGTAGACAATGTCTTCAAGGTATAATATATCCTCTCCTTATTGTCAATTCACCGAAGGACCTAGAGGACAAATCTTCAAGCTTTGACAAACAGGAGGACATGAGAGTATCACCCGCGACATTTTCCAACCTTCTTTTGTCACCAAATCCTGCATTGTGTAAGTTCTACTTAGGATAGTCTCCCCTTGTAAAGCACGCCGCAGGGAAGAAATAAGTAGGACAAAATAAATGAAGAAGAACTCCAAGTTTTAACAAAAAGAAATCGAGACTATTCGTGGGTAAAAATTATAGTGGAATTCTTGAAGACATAGCTGAAGATATGGTCAACATTTTTATTCCTTCTGAAATAGGCTCCTTCTTTTAAAATGTGCTACACTTATATGTTGGCTTGGGGGTGAATATAGGGTGTTTGTTACTTTAGGTAAATTTACTATAAAATTATGTCAATATGTTATCTTAAGATCATAAATATATATATATATATATATATATAGGAGTAAAATATTACTATTATTTGGGTAAGCCATTTATGAATTAGGCCTACAGAGTATGTCTCTACAAATAATATATATATATATTATTATATATAGACGCCCTTTCAGTTTGTTGTTTGGTAAATTTTAATTTGTAAATTACTTACAATAACCATTTTGGGGGAAAAAAATGTTTTATTAAGATTTATATTCAAATCTTGAGATGATTTTTTATGCAATATTTTATTTTTACTTAGTTTTATAAGACAAAATAAAAAGTATACTATCGACTAAGTAAGTTTAATTAAATTTTACCAATCTTGTATTCAAGTTTAAATTTTATTTTAGTCATCCTATTTCACAATGTTCTCAACCTCACCGTGTGAAACTCTCCTTTAAAATATTTCACCTATGGGGGATACGTGGAGCATTGAGGCGTGTTGAAAACGTTTAGAAACCACCCATTATTTAATAAGTTATTTGATATTTTATAATAACGTTTTCAACAAAATGTAGACAGAAATTATCATTAGGTTTATGACTAGTTAAAAAGTTAAAATTTTAAGTTTAAAGTTAAAAAAATGCATCGAGGCCCTACGTAAAATATTGAAGGCTACTTCTGATATTTAAACTAAAATTTATAAACCTAGATCTAGCCTTACTTCATCAAATAAAGTCATGCTTTGATTGGGTCAAAAAAGAACATTTTAAGAGATTGTGAGATTGTTTTATAGGATTTTATGTAGGTTATAACATATTTTTAGTTAAAAATCCTTAAACTTAAAAATTAAACCTTTTAACTTGTCAGCTTCATCTAAATTTGGGAGAGGGGGTGGGGATAATATGGAAGGAGGGAGATCTACTCTTTATATAACTACTAGTAAGACTGTAGTAACGATAATAACATGGAGGGTGTGAGGTCTACTGTTCACAGAACTACTAGTAAGACTGTAGTAACGATAGTAACATGGAGGGAGGTCTACTGTTCACAGAACTACTA
>CABEEJ010008868.1:0-21551 GCA_901482245.1 Timema douglasi
CCTCAAACTAGGGGGGGGGGGGAACACACTACGTCACGAGTGGAGATCTCCCCCTCCCCGCTAGGGTATCGATCTGTGGCTCGCTCATGACTTCTTGTGGTTTACGTCAACAGTGGATTTATATGCACACAGGAAATGAAAAAAAACACCTTGTACGTGTGATTTCAGCCAGTGCAGTGTACTTTCAGTTTGTGCGTGTAGGCCTACTTTCAGTCGGTGTGTGCATTTCCTGCAAGTGGTTTTCACCAAGTTGTTTTACACTCTCCTTCCATGCAAATGCGGGTAAATTTCCTATAAATCCTACCTTAGGCATCATAACCACATTAGTGCAGGCTAAATATGTGACTAGCCCGGACGGGTAGTAAGACGTGGAGCACAAACACTCTAGTTAGACAACTAATCAGATATTAGATGATAATGTTTTGACTAATAAAAATACAGCCTGCTTCGGTGGCCACATGGTCTAAGGCGTCATTCTCGAATAGGCTAGAAACTGCCGATGACAGGGCGGTCGGGGTCCAAATTCCTGTTGGGTGTACTAAGGGTGGCTTTCCCTAAATAATTTTACACTCTCCCTCCACACGAATGTGGGTACACTTCCTCTAAATTCAACCTTCTATATAATCGTAATTAGTACATACGTGTATAACCTTAAGAGATAGTGATATGCGGTGCTAAAAAAGAATTACAACAGATAATGTTTTATTTTAGTCTGTTAAAACATTTAAACAGCCGCTCATAAACTGAACTGTGGCCCCCCCAAACCTCGTTTTCGTCAAAATATGGTCTTTGAAGCCTGAACAATTATTGTGGTTGAGCTCTGTTATCCTCTAATCTTTTATAAAAAACATTAATGTTACGATGCACCACACATACTGTAATGATATTGATTCAGATCAATCTAAATTATGTAAAAAGTCATGGATGAAGGTAATTTTTCTTTAAAGTAATATATGTAGAGTATCCTTTTACGATTCATCCATGAAGAAACACGCGCTTCTCAGAAATAATGTGAAAAGTATTATTCCATTGAAATATATTTTTTATATATTTTTTTCTGTCAATAGAACAACTCCGCAGTATTTGGCAAAGGACGCTAATTCCCTATACCAATAAGAAGCTTGCCTTTACAACACCTGTCACCAGGACTCTTTCTATTAGTTAGTTTTCACAATGGTGACGAGGGGACCAAGAGGCAAGGGGTATGTCATATATAAGCCGCTTGTGCGTATGGTTAAGGGCACAAGCAAACAAAAATCCAGTCTCACTGGCACTAGCACTGGCTCTCGCAGTCGCAGTCTAACACAGAATACAATAATGTACGTTAATATCACAAGTGTGCATTGATATCAAGCATTTAATTGGAATATGTATAAGTAATTAACAGGTGTCATTCAAATAAACCGTGTGTGAATAAACAGCCATCAACATTTCTCTTCTTGACTTTTATTAATTATACCGTTCTAATTAATGCTCGACCACGGAGCTATAGACAGCTGGTTAAACGGTATCTTTTCCGTATATCGATATAAACATAATACACTTGATACCTAACATATTTACACATGATTGATTTATTAAAGAAGTGTACTCGACTAACTATGCACAAATAGCTCATTAATTTGCGCTTGTTGAGTATTTTACCTATTTTACAAGACTTGTGATAGTAAGCTAGAAGTAGCTATTTGACATTTGAAACCAAACTATAGTTGTAATTACAAGTGTTTACGTGTAGCTTTGTGAAACAGGCCCCTGTGTGGGTTTTTGATAGTATAGCACTATCCAAGAGATACTTTGCCATCTTTAGTTGTCCTAAGGATAGCGAGTATTATCTGCTTGTTCCAGCTTAGTTCTTGTACAAACACAACGTCCTGGCCCCATACAACTAATTTATTCCTCAGCGAACAATATCTCCAAGTGATACTTTCTAAACCGGGGCAGGTAGCTCGTTAACCGTTGAACAGTTAATAGCCCCTCGTACCCCGAACAACACCTGACTTGGGAAGCTAATACAACTCGAACCAGGCCTCGTATTGTGGTGCGGTTTTCCTTATTCTACCCAAAATAGCCTAATATATTCGAAACAAAATACAAACTATAAAAAAAAGACCAATATCTATCCGAAGTCAATTGAAACATTCAGAGGACCTTACTTTGATGCGATTATTTATTCCGAGAGTATTGTGCGTATAATATCCCGGTTAACAGGCCGTGAGACACGCTGTCGACTGAGCTAAGGGTGCCAACCACTATCCACAATATTACAAGTTTGTTTACGCTGTCTGAGATTATATTTGGGCGCCATTTTAACTTGTGGCTTGTTCGACAACGTACAGTAGCCCCATGGCTTCTTTGGTGATGACTGACAGCTTACAGCTGACTTCTAACAGTCAACATATTTTGATCGTCAGAAGTGACAGCTGCTAAACACAGGTTTTTGCAGATCATATGGTTCGGCGTAGGGATACATGATTTGGTCTGGTAGCTTTTCAAAGCAGTCATAAGTCAGCTGTGAGTCAGCACCAAATAAGTCACGGGGCTACTGTAAGTACAGCAAGAACAATACAGTAAGAAGACACTTCAGAAAACACAAACATATTACCTTATCATATAGAGAAAGTATTGTAACCATGAAGTTACTGGCCTCCATATTTCAGGCCTATGTTTCATTTTATCAGCGCATCTTACTACCTGTTCAGGTTACAGCTAGGGATGAGGAAGGTTGAATTTAGAGTAGGTGTAGCCGTATTTGGGTGAGGGAGAGTGTGAAACCACTCTCAGTACACCGATCTCCCTGTCATCCTAAGTAGGCCTATAGTCTTACACGAGTGTGACTGTCCTGGGTACTACAGCAGAAAGGCTTTGTTGGATTCCGTTCATACTAGATATTTAGTTGGTATGTCTATTTGGTCATAACGCGAGGACAATGTTTGGTCAGAACCCGAAATTAAGAGTAGTTTAGGCAAGTTTTCCTCCTTCTCCTCCGCCGTTGATCGACACTAGTAAACAGTGAGAGCGGTACCTTATTTTGTGTGCGTGTATGTGTATGTGTATGTGTGTGTGTGTGTGGGTGGGGGGAGGGTAACCAGGGAGAGGAGGGCAGCAAAAAAACTAATAATCTTTTAGTGACTTGTATACTTACACCCCTCATCAATAAATGTTAAAAATAGGATGTTCCTAAAAGCCTTTTAGAGTAATCCTCCTCCCCAATATTTAAAAATATTTCTCTAACTTATTTGGATTAGTCTTACCCAGAATTCTTGTGTGTGGAAATTTGGATGTTTATAAAATATCCTAGGAATGGTCGGTCTTCTTTCAGCAAATTTTAAAAATTGAATGCATCTAGAATTAATTTGATGTTTGATTTAATGAACGAATCTAGAAGTCATTTGATGTTTGATTTAATGAATGAATCTAGAAGTAATTTGATGTTTAATTTAAGGCCATCGCTCAGCTTCATATTCGATAATACTAGAGGTTTTGAAATATATCTGGGGGAAGGGTGGTCTTATTTCAAGGGGAGTGTCGACCCCTGAACCGCCACTGCTACTGTAACAAATAGTTCCTCCCCAGCTCCGCCATGTGGTTGTAACTTACCCTCTTCCAAGTGTAGATGTAGGCCACGTCCATGAGCGTGTAGTCGTCCTGTAGCGACTCGCGTCTGTGGATTATGTCGATCTAGAACAAAGAGATCGTCAGACATTAGCCCTCAGCACAGGTTCCACAGAGTGACCAACCAGCTCCGCTGACCCTGGCAACACTACACGACACGACACTACACGACACGACACGACACAGTGTCCAACACCCCTAGCCTTGCACGCAACACGCACAAACTAACGATCATCCAATACGGAGCCCACTGACGCGTTGCGTGGCGTGACGAAGAGAAGCACCGCATCCACAATACCTACAGTAGAGAGCTTATCATTGTGGAAGAAGTTTGTTGTTAAATGACTACTGACTAAATTACGAGTACAATTATTACCAAAATGGTGACAGCAGTACTTCATCACCATACGGTTTAAATAATCAATTCAAATTTAATATTATTTATTAATATTAAATCTGCATGAACTAATAGAGTAAAAAAAAATTTTACTCCTCACTTCTCCTAACCCCGTCCATTGGTGCGTTGCGTTGCGTGGAGATGTGTCGTCGCATGGTTGCTCCCAAGAATTCTCTTGCGTCGACTGATCGCAACGCGACGCACCTGTGGGCGAACACCTTTAACGAGACTTTTTTTTTTAATCAACAAGTCTTACCACTTGTTCAGGTTATACCCATATGTACTGATTACACTAATGAGTTAGGGATGAAGAAGGCGGAACTCAGAGGAAATATACCCGTATTTGCATGGAGGGAGAGTGGAAAACTACCCTCAATACACCGATTCGAGATTCAAGCCCCGATATTCCCATCAACGACACTCCAGTCTATTACGAGAGGAGACGATGCGGCCATCGGAGCGGGTTTAAAACTGGAGTTAAAACAAATTAAAACAAAGACCTAATATTACTAAGGATAAACAGTCATGAGAAAGCCCGCTTCAAGTGGTTTAAGGCGTCAGACTCGCAATAAACCAGACTGCCGTTGGCGGGAATATCGGGGTTCAGATCCCTGTCGGGAGTGGCCTTATCTTAGATGGTTTCCCACTCTACCACCATGCAAGTGCGGATGCACATTCAAAATTAGCGCATGAGCATAACTAGTAAAAACCGAACGGGTAGTAAGAAGCGGTGACAAATAACAGTGGCTACACAGACAAAGGCGTCAGTCTCTTCAAGACAGGTTTTAAGAGTGTTCGATTCCCCAGTAAATTCAAACTTGCTCATTCGTCGTGCCTTGTAAATGGATGGATAACCATCCCCGTGGTGGGGTGGTCAGTGCACCTAGCTACGGGCCTAGACTACAGGTCCCGTGTTCGATTACCGGCTGGTACCTCGGGTATTTTACCCTTAACGGGAATGATCCCAATGGTCACCAAGCTTTGGCCAATAGTTAGGTTTAAGTTAGGTTTAAGATTCCCGCCGGCTCCACAACTTGTTAGCCACAACCCTCTCATGGCGGGCACGTCGTGGGGAGCACCCCGGGCAACTTTCTGTGTCACCAGAGCGGCTAATAGCCTACACACAAGGCGACCGAGCCTCCCGATCAGATATGCCATACGATAAAAAAAAGAAGGTAGGTGACCTGGAGGTCTAGGGGTAAGGTGTCGGACTTCTGTGTTGGGGGTCCGGGGTTCATTCCTCGGTCCCGGCAAAGATTTATCTGATTACCAAACCCTTCCTTCACCTCTGACAAGACATCTTGTGAATGTGGGGAATAACAGGTCTCCGCCGTGGTTCGGATTCCACGTTAAACTATAGGTCCTCCATTTCATCTCACAATCACCCTACCATTGCACATTAGTGTAAGTGCGTATAACCCGAACGGGTAGTAAGACGCGGTGCTAATAATAATAATAATAATAAAAAAGGATGGGTAGCACATATGAGCAGTAAGACATGTTGCAGATACATATAAATAAAGTGACTTTTATGTAACAACATGTTTTGTTTGTGTATTTCCAGTTGAACGGGAAGTGAACGAGTGGTTTTTATCAGTGGTGCGGCGGTCTAACCATTGGTGGAAACACAGCCCGCGATGGATGGACACTGGACGACTGAACAGAGCTTATTGGAATATCGGCCAAGTTCGTGAACGAGTCGTTATTGAAACAAGATGATGGTGTCGTCTCCGACTAGCGAGGAGTTGATGGAGTGTGAATTTTAACAGAACTTGTTCACCTGTGAAGAGATCGTCCCGCGGAAAGTAGTCCGGCTACTGTTTGTGTCTTCCTTCAAATCCAGCATGCGCTGTTGAACCTCACACTTCCCACAGTTCTCTTCAGTCTATTTTACTTCTTTTGATTGGGATTAGAACCCTGGCCTCACATTCAACAGAAACCAGCCTAGGCCAGAGGAGTACTGGAGAGAACTAGCTCATGATAGAGATAGGGTATAATGAGGTGGACTGGAGAGAACTAGCTCATGATAGAGATAGGGTATAATGAAGATGGGCTGTATAGAACTAGATCAAGATAGCAATAGGGTGTAATGAGGTGGACTGGATATAACTAGCTCAAGATAGAGATAGGTGGCGTACTTATATAGTGCCATAGAGTAAGAAATAATCAACACGTATGTAGTGTTTAAAAAAAAAGAACAGTTTGGGTATGAGTTATTTGAGGGGCAGTAGGTGAGTAAAATTAATTTCCCTCATCCCTTTCTTTGTTTTATCGGAATTTGAGGGAGTCCAAAAGGTATTTGTAAAATATTTTAAATTATTAATTCATAAACTTGAGTGCTTCAGGAATGTTGTTGGGCTCTCTAACCTCCCTATTTTGAAAGTATTATTAATAATAATGTATGTAATTAGTTCTCTCCAATGCCCAGGCTAGAATACTATCGGAGTCTTAACAAATTATAACCCCTACAAACCCAATTGTGTTTATTATCATTTTATAAACTACCTTCAGAATAATATGTTTGATAAAATCCTCGTCATCCACTGTTGGGGATCTTATCCCGAAACACCGCAGGAAGGTAGAGCAAACACAAGTATTTGGGGACAACCCTGGGTTCTACGAGCATTCAAATGATTATGTTTAGGTTTTTTTCATGAGGTTACATTAAACAATATCCTTATATCACTTTGTTAAGATCCAATAGTTTTATTTTTCCTGATAACATATAGTTTATATAGACGCATAGGTGGGCACGCAGACTAGAAAGCTTGAGCTAGTGTAACCTGGTTCGTCACTGATGGAGGCGGCCAGCGTCCGAGTATCAGCTGGGATTATTGAAGGAATTTTTATATTCCTAAATTTGTTTTTTCTACTCACCCTCCACGTAAATACGCGTGCATTTTATTTAAGTTCTAGCGTCCTCCTCCCCTCGTTCATGAAACCATACCTAAATGCGCTAAGCCGGAACGAATATCAAGACACGGCGCAAATAAAATGATAATTATTATAAAACACAAACACATAATTATGATTCTTTATTTTTCATTTGCAAGTTACACAGATTGTAAGATTATGATAGGAAAGACAGCATCTTGCAGTTACTAAAGCTACCATAATTACTATAATATATTAATATGACATGTGATGTGAAGCAGCTGTCATTTTTTATAGATATTATCAATAATAATAATAATATAGTAAAATGTTAGTTTCTCACTTACGACCACAGAAAATATGTTTGTGCAATATTTTTGTAAACCTTTCTTCCAACCAAATCCTAAATCACGCTTTATAAAATAGGACCAGTAATTACTACAAAATGGGGTGCTAAATAATTTGGTAGAGATCAAACGAGTAAAAGAAGAAAAGAAAAAGAGAATGACTCAGACTTTCCGAAAACTTTGTCCGGCTGAACAAAACCAGACCACAAACTCCAAGCTTGACGGAATGTGAGAAGAGAAGAGATGCAGAGAATATAAGAATAGTTAACAGTTCTGTAACTAATGCAGAGATTGATACCCAAAGTAGAGAATATAGCCTTCTTTTATTCTTAATAACGTTACCATCGGGAACTTTCATTTTTGTCTAGCTATAATGTACAATATAAAATGAACCTTCTTTCTTGTGGTTGGTTTCCATCTTCTTCTTCTTCTTCTTTATGGTAAGTAACCATCCATTATTAAGTTTGTTGCTTCCTCAATCTCAACCAGATGGCTCCCCCTCGAGTGTACTTGATATGGGAAAGAATGGGAAAGCAAACAAAAGGGAAGGAATGAAAGAAAATAATAACAAGGAAGAAAGCTAGCTTCTTGCATAATAAATACAATCTTCCTGAATTTAGTCGCAGCCAAGCAAGACACAATCTAGTGAGCGTGGGTCGCTACCAGGAGAACATAGCAAAGGAAGAAGAGGTATAATGTTGGTATGGAGTAAATAGCCTGCATTTAATACAAAGAGTATTACAACTTAATATATAAAAATCAAAGCATGGTTGAACCATGAGTCAAAGCTTTCACTGTGAGCTCATATAAACAGTAATAACGAGAGAGGTTCTTTGTTTGTATGTTTAACAAAAGGGCTGTAGAAGGGGTGGGGAGGGGGGAAGGCGCGGAGAGGTAAGTAACAGAACAAGGCCAAGAAGTTGAAATTTAAAACTTGAGCTTCGTCAACGGGGATAAGTGCTACGATAATCTAGCGTCTTAGTCCCCTCGGTCACCTCTACTGGCGAAGAATATGGTGCAGAAAGGACAATGGGCCTAGTCAAAGACATAAAGGCCACAAATAGGCCTAATCAAAGACACGAAGGCCACAAATAGGCCTAATCAAAGACACGAAGGCCACAAATAGGCTTGATCAAAGACACGAAGGTCACAAATAGTCCTAATCAAAGACACGAAGGTCACAAATAGGCCTAATCAAAGACACGAAGGTCACAAATAGGCCTATTCAAAGACATGAAGGTCATAAATAGGTCTAATCAAAGACACGAAGGTCACAAATAGGCCTAATCAAAGACACGAAGGTCACAAATAGGCCTATTCAAAGACATGAAGGTCACAAATAGGCCTAATCAAAGACACAAAGGCCACAAATAGGCTTGATCAAATACATGAAGGTCACAAATAGGTCTAATCAAAGACATGAAGGTCATAAATAGGCCTAATCAAAGACACGAAGGCCACAAATAGGCCTAATCAAAGACATGAAGGTCATAAATAGGCCTAATCAAAGACACAAAGGCCACAAATAGGCCTAATCAAATACATGAAGGCCACAAATAGGCCTAATCAAAGACATGAAGGTCATAAATAGATCTAATCAAATACATGAAGGTCACAAATAGGTCTAATCAAAGACACAAAGGCCACAAATAGGCCTAATCAAAGACATGAAGGTCATAAATAGATCTAATCAAAGACACGAAGGTCACAAATAGGCCTAATCAAAGACACGAAGGTCATAAATAGGCCTAATCAAAGACATGAAGGTCATAAATAGGTCTAATCAAATACATGAAGGTCACAAATAGGCCTAATCAAAGACACGAAGGTTACAAATAGGCCTAATCAAAGACACAAAGGCCACAAATAGGCCTAATCAAAGACACAAAGGCCACAAATAGGCCTAATCAAATACATAAAGGTCACAAATGTACTCTGGCATGACTGACAATGAAAAATATGTAAGCACCCCCATTTTAACGCTGATACAAACTTATGCTCCTCGTGGATCTAACCCTTTAATTCAGTTGGTTTTTCGCCTGTCTAGTCAAGGGGTCCGAGTTCGATTTGCGGCATGGGTGAATAATGCATCAATGGTGAACTTAGGTTTTTCCTTTCGTTGTTTTGGAAAATTCAATGGTTGACAGTTTAGGTGCTGGTTGTCTGAACTTAACAATTAAGTCAATTTGTAAGTCGTGTGATGGTGGTTTTGAGATAACACCTTCAACACCCCCAGATAAAAATAATCCTCACATCCCAACATATCAATGATGAAAGCTACAAAAGAAAATCCAATGTAAAATTATTTATTCGCCGGAGGAATGGTTTCAGCGCTGTGTGGCTTTTGTTTGAAACTTTCTGTCGATAAGACAAACTTCTCCCTCGACTTTAGAGATAAAAGTTTACTTGACAAAAGTTTGTAATTTTAAAGATGGTTTGAGCTTTCAGCGTGGAACTTAAATAAAAAAAAAAGTTACCCCATCACACAACGATTATTACTTTAAAACTGTCCTTGCGGCTGTACCTTCTACATAACTGGCCGTATCTAATATCACTAGCCGTATCTCTAATATCACTGGCTCTATCTCCAACATCATTGGCTGTACTGTCCACATCACTGGTTGTATCTCCCATATAACTCTGTATATCCAACATCACTGGCTGTACCGTCCACATCACTGGTTGTATCTCCAACATCACTGGCTGTACCTTCTATATCACTGGCTTTATCTCCAATATCACTGGCTCCATCTTCCGTATCACTGGAGGGTGCAGATACACTGGCAAGTAATCTCGCGCGAGATGCTGTCAGAGAGTATTGTCACAATTGTAAACATCTCTGCAAGTATGTTTCTGATGACCCGCGCAAGTTGTTCCACGAGACCCAGCTTCCCTGTCCCTTCCGCGAGACGTGTGCGAGTTAATTGTCTCTCATTGATGTCCGCCGTCAAAAAGTGGAGTGATAGAGAAATAAAATGGCTAATTGCTCTTTATGAGGAAAATGAAGTTTTGTGGAATGTACAATATCTAGAAAGCTGCACAACATACGCAGTCAATTTAATCAGGAATTAAAGAAAATTAAGTTTTAAAAAGTGGTACTGGGTCGGATGACATTTCTATTTCTTCTTGGTCATACTTCTCTGCTTTCAAATTTATCCAGACTACCGTGGAATGTTCACCGACAACAGACAACTATGTAAGTACCTACATTTAATTAAAATAAATTACAGATATTAAATATTAGTAAAGCCATCTTATTATTATCATCATTCTTATAACACGGGTATGTAGTTATTAATATTATTAATATAATTCATGTAATACAGAAAATAATCTCAACAGAAGGCACTTATTGATTAAGTGTATTTGTATTGCCAATGCACCTCACCAATTGGGGACACAAAGTAGTCTTTAATTTATCGCGTACACTTTTGGCATCGGCAGAGTAATTATGATGTACTTTCCCCTGCAATGGCCGCAGATTCCTATTAGGCATTCCATCTTCTCGCCATGTGCCACTAGTTATACCATGTTCAGACTCATGCTCGTTATCAAAACTACCTGGAGGGGCATAACCGCTGACAGGCTCTTTTCTTTTCATAAGAAAACTATGCAACACACATATTGCCAATACAATCACCTCAACTTTCCGAGGACTCAACAGTATAGGCTTCCTCAAGATCCTGAATCTATTGGCGAAGTGACCAAATACATTTTCCCCAATCCTCCTAATTCTAGATACACGGTAATGAAATATACGATTAGGACCTGGCTGGTATTTATAAGGGATTGGTTTCTCTCGTCCTTGTAAAAGAATATAATCTGGTATATTCAAACTGTTATTCGCTAAAGCTGAACTTAGGCTACATTCATTGAATATTCCATCATCTGATATTCTATCATTACAACCAACATCAACATAGGTAAACTTGTATGAAGCGTCAACTAAAGCCATTAATACAATACTATGTGTGCCTTTGTAGTTGTAATAGTAGCTTCCACTATCTTTTGGTGCTTACATAACAATGTGCTTGCCATCGAGGGCCCCTACACGGTGAGGGAAATACCACTGGATCTCAAATTGACTTGCATGCCAAAGCCACTCCTCTTCTGTATGTGGTACCCGAAAAAATATCAATATTATCATTTTTATTCACATTTATAAAGCTATAGTACAGGTTTATTTTGATAACGTATTGTATTTCAGAATCCATGCATCGAACAAGCAGATTATGTGCCTGATCCAATGCCAAAAAAGTCAGAAATGAAAGGCATAACTATTTAAAACTAAAGAAAGATATGCCTTCAGAAGAAATAGAAAAAGGAGTGAAGTTATAGAGCCAGCCCACTTATGACGAACAGATATTTGAAGACTATGTTGCGTCTGAGTTAAGGCAAATAAAGAAACCAGCAAACAAGAGACATTTAAAACGACTGATCAATCAGGCCATTATGGAAATAGCTGAAGCAGACGCTTCAGTTTTTGGATCCGGTTCTACTTCAAGCAATACATCACCTTACAGTTTTGTCCATTCCCCTAACCAGTACACAGACCTAGATGTTCAACAACCCCTTAGTATACCAATAACACACTCACCAGCGGAAACTCTGCAGCACCATGAATTGGGATCATTACTGAACTATGGTAACTGATTATAATGAAGTGTTTCTACTCTTTTATTGACATCTTATAAATCCAATAATCTAACGCCCATTCATTGGATTATTCAATCAATTAATTAAATACAGTAAAACAAAAATGATATCAATTAATTATTACAGATAAAATTAAATTATGATTTTTTAAGTAATTAGTTGTGAGGAAATGTAAGACATATATATTAATTTTGAATAGTACGGTGTATACAAATGAAAAGTACTGATAAAGAATGTAGCCTACATTATGAAAAGTTGAAATAAAATAAATATATGTATGAATTAAAAAAAGTATTATTTAGAAATCGTACTTTAAAGCGGTTCTTTCTTAATAACTCCAACAATGCCGAGCAGACTTCTGGAATAAATGCACTCAATGTATACAAGGGAGTTCTGAAGAAATACATCAATGAATGACAACATAAATAAAGATAATAATAAAATAGTTGTATATATGTTTATAAATATAAATACATATTAAGACAGGGGGGAGGGGGAATTGAAGCACGTAAGTGTGTATTTTGCTTTTGTATTTTTCTTCCAACAATTGACAATATTTCTGCATATTCAACCGAGGACATTCGAATAAAGTTTCTTAACTGTTGGGCATCTTCAATCCTAAGTTCATTAAGTAGGTTATTGTAAGCAGCATAACGTCCCCTTCTTAATATGCACTCCTTAACCTGGCATTGCCTTTCCTTCGGTTTCTTTCTACCAGTAGAATTGATTTGGTTTAGGATTAACAACGCAGCAGCATATCTGACACGTCTGACGGGAGGAATTATTCCAAGACGACTGAAACCAAACCTTGCGCGAGCAATTCTCCTCTCAAGTGTAAACAGCTTTGTGAGAACTCTCGCAAGTCACTTGCCAGTGTAACTATATCCTTACTCCCGTATCACTGGTTCTATCCCCCGGCAGAACCTATAACATCTTTTTTAAAAGCTAGCAACTACTATACTTCAACATTTTCAACGTTATTGCTAAAAGTACTAGATGTTCTAGGCATTGTTTGTGTCCCAGTGTAAATGTGGCACATAAACACAAATGCTCTACAACCATTTCTATAAGGCATTCACGAGCTAAGTGTACCTGGATGACAGCTCGAAATGTTACTAGAAGTAATCCCTAATATATCACTACGCCAACAACTTGAAATCTATCACTTTGGATGACTGTAATGAAAACAGATGGTAATATATTAATGTGATAGTTAACCACAGTAATTTAGGCCAATATTATTTATATATTTATTTGAGGACGGACACAAAGTTTATGTATCGTTTTATTCCACTTAAAAAATATATTCACACCACTTTCACAAAAACTTCTAACGAACATAGCTTCAAAATGGCGACTGACGAATTTAAACCATATGATTGAACATAACGGTAAACAAGGTTTTACAATGATGCAGACACGCAGTTGATGAAAATACTTTATTCAGTTAAATATTTCAAAATACGATAAAATAATCATAAAATCATGTATTGTATGTAACAAAATGACAACAATTTTCTCTTTTCCAAGTAAATACGATGCCTGTATTAAAAGGTATTGATGTGTGCACTTTTAAGTACTTTTAATTATGTTTAGACTATTGTTTAGAGTTGGACAAAAATAAATTATTTAAAAAATGAAATAGTATGAGAAAACTTACGTTTACGTTATTTTAAATGTAATATATAACAGATAATTAAAGATATTTATATTTATAACAAAACTGTGATCTTTTACAAGTGTTGGCAACCCAAAACCTAAACATATGGTTTTCGAACTGTCATCCAGGTAAAAACCTATCGTGAACGGAATATAGGCAATGCATTTTGTTAGCGTGCGAGAATCAAAATATCCCACTTGTTTTAGTGTTTATGTGCGAAATTAAGTTTTTAAATACAGGCTACGTAAATATCTACGTGGTGTAAATCTTCTGTCTCTCTCTCTCTATCGGCCGCCCAAGCGAGAACGACAAGGAGGGAAAGACGAGGGACGATGGTATCACGTTATTCGAATGTTCTAGAGGTCGAACCTTTGTAAACAAGCCTGTTAGGAAACGGAGATGAGGACACTCGCGTAATAGTCATCGAACTGTTAGAAGCTGCGTTCGTCGAGAGAAAACAAGTTTCCTTATTAATCACGTTTTAATCTCTAAGAAGTGAAAGGGCAGCGCGTGTGATATCGGCTGACATTCTTCCTGTTCAACAGCAATGACGCTCAATCAACACTTCATTAAATTTACTGAAGTAATTTCAATTATAAACTGAGAATAAATCACATCAACCTAATCAGTATTAACGTATTCTGAAAGTTGAAAAATAACAACTGGACACGGGAATCGAATCCGGGACCTTTGGTTTAGCACGTCAACGCTCTCACCACTGAGTTATCCGGGAATCGTCACGTGCCCAGGGTCATTCTTCACCCATATTTTAAGGCAGAGTCTATGATGGACGTGCGGAAATCGTCGGATAGAAATGTGTGGTTTTATTGAGATCACGAGCTATCAGATAACGCAGCTTTAATAATCAAATAGCCAAAGGCTGTTATTTGTTTTGGTGCGGATTACTCCATCTAGATATCATGGTCAGTGCCCGCAGCGAGAATAACATTACATTTTCCTAAAATCTAAAAATTCAAAGGTTTTTTCCCCCATTCTTGTATTGATCAACAAAGAAAGAACAATCTGAAATATGTTATTATTATTATTATTATTATTATTATTAGCCCCGCGTCTTACTACCGGTTCGGGTTATACGCACTTACGCTAATGTGTAATGGCAGGGTGATTGTGAGATGAAATGGAGGACCTACAGTTTAACGTGGAATCCGAACCACGGTGGAGGCCTGGCATTCCCCACATTCACAAGATATCTTGTCAGAGGTGAAGGAAGGGTTTGGTAATCAGATAAATCTGTACCGGGACCGAGGATTGAACCCCGGCCGCCAGCATAGAAGTCTGACACCTTACCCCTAGACCACCAGGTCACCAATCTGAAATATGGCTTCACAAATAACAGTATGAAAATTTTTTCTGTCACAGCCTTACAAAATGATGAAATACCCGCGGCACTATATTGTAGGTGGTGCATTAAACTAATTCAGATCCTGGTGTGAGCTGTAGTGTCTGTATTCGTCTCGAGCGGTCGTGGTCGCACATTTCACTCGAGGTACAGCAAGTAACTGTACACCAGTACTCGCATGACGTCACCTGGAAAGCTTGAACGAGGCGTTTCGTCTCCACTCGAATAAATTAACTGCCGGCAGTTAAAAGGTGGCGTGACGCGAGTCTATCAAAGGGGTCCTCTAGTGAAATTAAACACAAAGAGTTCAGCAGGGTCAGAAATGGGAGCCCATCCAATTCCCCTCCTCCGGATAGCACTTGATTTAGGTAGGTAATACAGTTCTCATCCCTGGATAACACCTGACTTGGGTAGGTAATACAGCTCTCACGCCCGGATAGCGCCTGACAGGTAGGTAATACAGCTCTCACGACCAAATAACACCTGGCTTAGGTAGGTAAAACAGCTCTCACGCCCGGATAGCACCTGACAGGTAGGTAATACAGCTCTGACGACCAAATAACACCTGACTTAGGTAGGTTATACAGCTCTCACGACCAAATAACACCTGACTTGGGTAGGTGAAACAGCTCTGACGACCAAATAACACCTGACTTGGGTAGGTGAAACAGCTCTGACGACCAAATAACACCTGACTTAGGTAGGTAAAACAGCTCTCACGACCAAATAACACCTGACTTAGGTAGGTTATACAGCTCTCACGACCAAATAACACCTGACTTGGGTAGATGAAACAGCTCTGACGACCAAATAACACCTGACTTAGGTAGGTAAAACAGCTCTCACGACCAAATAACACCTGACTTAGGTAGGTAAAACAGCTCTCACGACCAAATAACGCCTGACTTAGGTAGGTGAAACAGCTCTCACGACCAAATAACACCTGACTTGGGTAGGTAATACAGCTCTGACGACCAAATAACACCTGACTTAGGTAGGTTATACAGCTCTCACACCCGGATAGCACCTGACAGGTAGGTAATACAGCTCTGACGACCAAATAACACCTGACTTAGGTAGGTTATACAGCTCTCACACCCGGATAGCACCTGACAGGTAGGTAATACAGCTCTCACGACCAAATAACACCTGACTTAGGTAGGTTATACAGCTCTCACACCCGGATAGCACCTGACAGGTAGGTAATACAGCTTTCACGACCAAATAACACCTGACTTAGGTAGGTTATACAGCTCTCACACCCGGATAGCACCTGAGAGGTAGGTAATACAGCTTTCACGACCAAATAACACCTATCTTAGGTAGGTAATACAGCTCTCACGCCCGGATAGCACCAGGACCAAATAACACCTGACTTAGGTAGGTAATAAAGCTCTCACTCCCCAAATACAATCATGACCAGTTGTTTATAGTAGGCCTATTTTATCTTCACCTCTCTCTGGAACGGAAATACAATCGTCCGGAGTTCAGTGTCTCTAAAATAAGTGATCCCAAACCTTAGATAATAAACAGATTAGCAATATTTGCTCTGTGTGCGGGATTGGCAAGGTACTGGGATTGAGGGATAAGATATAGGGATTGAGAGATAAGGTACAAGGAATAATGGACAAGGTACAGGCATTAAAGGACAAAGTACAATGGCCAATACCATATATCCCATAGTTTCGCACATACATAAGCTTGCAGATAAATCCCCCCTATGGCGATCTAGCCATAAAACACCTTATCTCCAGAGAGGAGACTGTCCCAGGTGTGCCAACTTACAAACGCACCCCTCCCCTCCCCGCCATCCCTCGCGCAGCGATGCCACATTCCCAGCCACGAGTTGGCAACAGTGGTGGCGCGCGCCTGCTGTTGAATCAGGGAGGGGTACGGGCAGTCAAATGGGGAGAGTGGGAGACGCGACCAGAGAGAACCGCTACTGACAAACCACGCACAATTGCCACGAGTGATACTTGCTTAGCCAATAGTGGCCAAGATAGTTGACTGGTACTGAATTAAGTACCAAGAAAGGCAAATATAATATGAACGGAAGATAACGTATCACATATTTAGGCTGGCAACTGTAAGTTATAATGTTATCTGTGGATCTATTGTTGTATTATCTGTGGTTCCTGTGTTGTATTATCTGTGGTTCTTGTATTATATTATCTGTAGTTCTATTGTTGTATTATTTGTGGTTCCTGTGTTGTATTATATGTGGTACCTTCGGTGTATTATCTGTGGCTTCACAATGAGTAACCAATGTAATATTTTTTTAACCGATGTGGCTGTTATTGTAGACCTTAATCGTAAAATAAATTTTGTTGTAAATGGTCGAATGGGATTATATTGATGGCAGTTACTTGTATTTTTCAAATCCTTTCAGAATTATCCTTGTAAACAAGAATATGTTATTATGAAAATTGAAAAGTGTATTAGAGAAAACTGTATCATCTTGATTTTGCCAATGTTCAGAGCAAGATTATTGCAAACATTCTTTTAAATAATATTATTACAAGACGTTTGTAGCCTTAAGGGTCAATATACTTAGAATAATATACCACAGACGTACCATGGACTTCTCTATTATCTATGCTGGCCACACCTTACTAGAATAAAAATGCCAACAAAGGCCTACACGAAACTTCCCTATTTTTCAGAACTTTAGGACCCGGCCATACTTGCGACCTGTTTGCTAGGAAGTGGCAAATGGCATGGCCAACCTCAAATATACAAACATATCAATGATAATAGGAAGGGTCTTTTAGTAAATACAAACATATTTAATTGCGGTCAGCAATGATAATATTTTACTATAATACTATTGTTATTTTAGTACCGAACGGTACGCGGTATCTATACTTCAATTTCCTTGCGAACAACCTTACGGAGCCCCCAAAAATGGCAAACATTGATTGAATGTCATAATGTCAACCTTTGTAATTTTTATTTGCTTCGTAAAACTATGTAGTTAATCAAAAGAGCTATCATCATTTTTTTCTTTTCTTTAAAGATTGCTGTATGAGTGGCTTTTTTTAAAATAATTTATTGAAATAACAACAACAAAAAGTTAATAAAACATGAAATATTAAATTTAAAAATGTTATATTCCCATTAGTGTCTTCTTATAACTGATCACCATAATTTATAACATAATTAAATGTGTATTTATAACATAGAAAAGAGCCATACGAAATCTTAACTTCGAAATGAAAGGTTTTTTTAAATGATGTAAAAACATGCGCACAAATATAACGGAATACGGTTTGCATGACGTCATAAACCGGCTCCATTTCCCCAGTTTCATCATGTTTATTTATGAAGTAAGGGCAGCCTTTTAGAAGCTTTTGTATGTAAATCATTTTTAAGTTAGCTAGGCATACAGGGCTCAACATAAAAGAAAAACTGACTAAAAACAAACGGTTTGTTGTGAAAATTTTGCCCGCCTAAAGTGACAGCAGCTCAACCGACATATGGTTTGGCGTGTGCACACATGAGAGCAGATCCGGTAGCTTTGCTAGCTATCCGATAAGGCGTGTCGTAAGTTCTGTTGCACGCACCTTGTGTTGGGGAAGGAGGTCGAACTTCATCCTGAGGAACTGTTTGAGGTGTGAGATAGTCACGAGGGCAGGGCACTGCAAGTACTTCTTCTGCACCGGCGGTCCACACTGCGAACAAGTCAACAACACTTCAAATAATGCACAAACAATACATTGCATACATTGTATGACCTCAAAGTGCGCCACTGATCAGGAGACATGACGTAATGCCCCACGATACCCTCCCGGCGAGAGATTGGTCGGAGACCTGCCGCTAATGGCCCCATTGTTCTTAAGGTAGGAGTGTAGGAAACACGAGATAAGGTCCGTGGTTTTAAATTTTTTATATTAGACCCCTATAAAATGATTTAGTCAAAAATCAAATAATTCTCCAGGAGAAACAAAATAGTTTGTTTTCTTCACATGGTGATATCAACAGTTCTTGAATATTTTACAAGGATGTCCTGGAATTTAATGACAACTTTTTCCCTTCATTTAAAATGTTTAACATCAAATGCCATTATGCTCATGAGAGATATTCAACAACTGTTGATATCACCAGGTGAAGAAAGCTAAACTCTAGGTTTGTAATCGAGTAATATTTTATTTATTTTAGTCAACAAAAAGTTTTGATGTAAAAACTGCAAAAACACTGGCCTTTTCTAGCGTCGCCTTCCCTCCCACTTTAATGCCGGGATCACGATCGACTTAACTTTAACTTAACGTAGCGTTCACTTATCGTAAAGAAAGCAGTGGGCTATCACGATTCACGTAACAGCTTGAGCCAAACATTATCATTCGAGAGCATAGATGTTGATATGTGATCTGTACTCTTTGTTGTCAGTGTTATCTGTGACTACATTTGTTGTTTACTTTTGATGTATTTAATTACACTGCAATAAAATATTTATCATTCAAATTGATTTTATCGAAGTTAAGTTTTTTTTTTTGCACTTTCTACTTTTCCTATTTTAGTGTTATGTTATACTCGTCGTCAATCATGATTTAAAAGTAAAATCTAGCTTGCATGCACTATAAACAAATGAAGTGACGATAATTGCGAAACAGATGAAGTACTAAATAGCAGTGTTAGAGCGTGATTGGCTGGCTAAGTCACGTGATACCCTTCACTTAGAGTTCACGTAATGACGTAACGTGAAAGATCTCCCAAGGCAACTCTCAATATAAGTGAACGTTAAGTTAACCACATCGTGATGGCTTCCATTTAAAAACACGAGGATAACCTTTATATTAAGTTACGTTAAGTTGATCGTGATCCCGGCATAAGAGCCTTCATCATAGCAGGCGCAACTCCCTCAACTCCCGGCTTGCGCGAGGATTGGGAGGAAGGGGGAAAAGAAAACAAACACCTACGATAGACCAGAAATGTGTGCAGTGCATTCGTATTTGAATGATTACTCGACATTTTCCGAGGTGATGATGGTGGACAGAGTGATAAAGTTTCTTGTTAATAAATACATTATGTCCCTATTAAGACAGAATGAAGATTTGTGGACAATGCTTATCTGTGAAGCCCTTCTATAATGGTCAAAAGCGGCCTTTTCATTGCAGATTTTATCCAAATATCTTTTAATATTTCATCAATGTTCATTATAAGTAACTTCTATTAGCTATTTATCTCAATTAATGTCCAATCAGAAACGATCCAAGTGCAATAGTGTTGGTGTAAATGTACGATTTCTATCACAGAGTTGATTGGCATGTGTTCTTAAAGAACCCGGATGAAAAAATTACCATTAATGCTTTTATTTCCATAAGACGCCTGAAGATGTCAGAATGTATGATTTGTGACGCGCTGACAAGAGGGGAAGGGGTGTTAGCTCGCATGGGACGGTGCGCGAGTACAGAGAGAGAGAGAGAGAGAGAGAGAGAGAGGAAAAGTCGCTAGCACACTTTGTACCTCTCTCTCACTCTTCTTCGTTCCGCTTTGCTCCCTCGTTCACCCTCACAACTGTTCCTGGCGCACGCACAAACACGGACAAAGACACGAAACACTTCGGAGCCTTTTATCTCCGACAACTCTCTCTCTCTCCAACTCTCTCATTTACACCTCTCTCTCTCTCTCGTACACACACATATCTCCAATAGTCACACCATTCCATCTTCTCTCTTTCATACGCACTGATATCTTCTTTAGCAGTCACTTCTCTCCCCCGCCCTCTTTCTTCCTCCCTTCCCTCTCTATCACAGGTTCTCTCTCTCCCCGTCTTTCTCTACTTTGCCCCCACAGCTCTCTCTAGTACGCTCTGCTGGTAGAAAACAGTCCATAACCTCAATCCGTCTAGCGTTGTAGCTTCTTACAAAATGTGAGCAAACCTACTACTTATATTCCATTCACCGTAGGAATTGACTTCTGAAAGGCCTTTTTCCCTGCCATAAATCTACTATATAGTAGGATATTGGTAGGAAAAAAGACCTTTCAGAGAGTAATTCCTACCGTGAATGGAATATAGGAGTGAATTAAAGCTCTAAAATAGTGGACCACAAATTAATGAACGCCAGTAGGACAAACAGGGGAGGAGGATAATAAAAATGATAACACTATTTGTGTTCAGACCCCCCTTCTCCCACCAATTGAAATAATTCAATTCACAAAGATCCACTCTACACTTCTATACCAGTTACTTTCCATTTCCCAGGCATTTAGCTCGAAATGATCCGACAGAAATATGTGGATTTTTAAACTTTTCAACTTTCAAACCGTGTTAACAGGTCCATGCATTCCAATAAATACCTAGCTCGTGAAATGTTAAAGGTTTTATCAATATGTAAACTAAGCACGGGGAGTGAGCTATGTTAATTAATGTAGGTATGAACTGGAACTGAAAGACTCTCACCTCTATATTGTCGTATCCGCTCTCCGAACTGCGACTTGAGGCGCTCTCCCAGTCCTCGTCCCTGCAACAACCGCACAACACAACATCAAACAGTTTTATCAATAAGTCTTACTACCCGTTCGGGTTATACGCACTTACGCTAATGTGTAATGGTGGGGGGATTGTGAGATGAAATGGAGGACCCACAGTTTAACGTGGGATCCGAACCACGGTGGAGGCCTGGCATTCCCCACATTCACAAGATG
>CABEEJ010008869.1:0-21541 GCA_901482245.1 Timema douglasi
GGTGATTGTGAGATGAAATGGAGGACCTACAGTTTAACGTGGAATCCGAAACACGGTGGAGGCCTGGCATTCCCCACATTCACAAGTTGTGATTAATGCACGTATTGTCAGAGGTGAGGGAAGGGTTTGGCAATCAGATAGATCTGTGCTGAGACCGAGGATTGAAGCTCGGACCCCCAGCACAGAAGTCCGATACCTTTCCCCTAGATCACCAGGTCACCAACATTATTCGCCTGTTCTGATTATACTCATAATATGTCATAAATACGCTAATGTGTTAAGGATGAAGTATGTTGTAATTTAGAGAAAGTGTACCCACCTTTGTGTGGAAGTTGAGTGGAAAACGATTTAGGATAAACCATCGTCAGTACACTCAACCGGGATTCCACCCCCAATCCTCCCATAATCGTCAGGCCCATTTATTGAGAAAGGGAATCTAAAAACTTTATAGCATTCGACTACCGATTATGTGAATTTTATTTAGCACCGCGTCTTACTACCTGGTCAGGTTTTAGGCCTATATACCAATTCAGCTTATGGATGAGATAGATGTAATTTATAGGAAGTGCACCCGCATTTGTGTGGAGAGAGAGAAAGTGGGGAAAGTAGGAAATCTTCATGCGGGGCTTTCGGCCCAAAAATCTTCAGCTGGTGTCACCTTAGTTAAGGTGAGAGGTGTGTTGCGATATGCTAAAAGAAAGGTGGCTACTTTATGCTGAAGGGTTCTGGATTTAGTAGAAACACCAAACAACTCTTTCATGAAAGCTGTCTTAGTGGTCTTAACGACACTCTCCGCCAAACCTTTAGATTTGGGGGTGGGGGGTAAACAGGATAAGGGAATGTACAATTCCATTGCTAAACAGAAAACTAGCAGATGATGAGAACGGTGGACCATTGTCGCAAACAACCTACTCGGGTAGCCCCCAGGCTGCAAGCATTGAGCGCAGAGCTTCACAAGTATGCTCTGCCGAGGTGCCTTCGTGCATGATGCGGACCTCGGGCCATTTAGAATGAACATCTCCTATAATGAGTAGGGTCTTACCATCAAATTCAGAAAAATCAATATAAATCCTTTACCACCTTCTAGTAGGCCAGGACCAAGGAATCAGAGGTTTGTGAGGAGCAGTTGACCGGAGTGATTGGCAAACACCACACCTGTTTACCCTAGCTTCCAATTCTTAATCGAGACCTGGCCACCACACAAAACCATGTGCTAGGTTCTTCATGCGACTAGAGCCAGGATGAAGCTCATGAAGGAGATCCAGGACTTTGGGACAAAGCGCTGACGGTACGATGACCCTAGATAACCATAATAAACAATCATATTCTGCCAACAATTCCAGGGCTCGCCGATGAAAAAGGCGAAGACCTTCATCGGGTAACCTATCAGGCCAACCATTGAGGACATATGTGAGCAATCGACTCAATATGGGATCCTTCCTGGTCTTGGTGGCCACCTGAGCCGCAGTGAGAGGTCCCAGGGACACCAAAGGTATCTTGTAGATATCAGACTCTACCTCAGTCTGATCTGGGAGAGGGTTTCGGCTAAGAAAATCAGCATGAGGAATCAGTTCATATTTTAGAAATGTGATATTATACTGGAAGGCTGACTACAGGATGGCCCAACGTTGTAAGCGAAGAGCAGTGAGAGGTCACAATCTAGCTTTAGATCCAAAAATAGACACCAACGCTGCATTGTCAGTGCACAGATCAAAAGGTTGACCAAACAGGTATTTACTAAATTTCTTAAGTCCAAAAATTATAGCTGCAGCCTCTCGCTCATGCTGGGGGTAGTTTTTTCAGAATTGGAGAAAGTCTTAGACGCGAAAGCGATAGGGCGTTCCACCCCATCGAGGAAGATGTGGGAGATGTCAGCACCCACACCATACTGAGAGGCATCACTGGTCATTCTAAGTGGAAAGCCAGTAGAGTATGAAATAAGCACCTGATCGCCACTCAATTCCTGAAGACACTGATGATAAGCCCTTTGTTGCTCAGATCCTGACTCCCAAATCACACCCTGCTTGAGCAAGACATACAACGGACAAAGAATAGTGGAAATTTTGGGTATGAACTTTGCGTATAAGGTTACAAACCCAATGAACGAGCGTAGTTCAGGTTTTGATGAAGGCTCTTTGGTTTGAAAGAGAGCCTGGATGCGGTCTTGATATGGATGCAGCCCTTGGGAATCCAAAATGTGATCAAAAAATCTAACCCTTGACTTTAGGAAATAACACTTTTCCAGTTTGACAGTGACATTATATTCCACAAACCTTTGTAGAATAACTTTAACTTTACTTAGGCACTCCTCAGTGGTGTTAACTGACCCTAATATGTCATCCAAATAAATAAAACAACCAATACCTGCCAATACCTGACTAATGACGCTTTGAAATATGGCTGAAGCTGAAGCCAAACCATATGGAAGACGAAGGTACTTGTATGGTCCATAAGGATTGCTCAAAGTCATAATCTCCTGAGAAGCTGGTCCCAACTTTAGCTGTTGGTAAGCCTGGGCGAGATTGAGTACACTGAAAACAGAACCTTGAACAGTAGACAAGTCACCAATAACCTGTAAAGAACAGTGCTCAAGATTTAACTGAGGGTTTACTGTCACGCTAAAATCGACACACACCAGTGCAGATTTGTTGGCCCGGGGAACAATTACCATAGGTGTTTCCCAGGCGTGACTATTGGTTTTCTGGATAAAACTACTTGATTCCATTTTCTCAAGGGCCTTCTTTGCAGCATTCCTCAAAGAAATAGGAATGACACGAGGGCCATAGAATACCGGAATGGCTCCCTCTTTCACAACTACATTAACTTCCAAACCTTTAATGTCACCTGGTACTTCTTTGAAGAATGAGGGATATTTATTCCTGAGAAAGCCCACCACATCACCTTTTACCTGCCGAACATAGTTGATGAGAAAGATGGCATTCCAATCCAGATAAATATGACTGATCCAAGGTATGCCCAATGAGGAGGGGAAGGAACCCCAAACCACTACTAGGGGTAACTGATCAGACTGCTCCTGATAATAAATTCTAACAGGGGTTTCCCCTAAAAGATCTAGTTCGTTCCCAGTGCAACCACGAAGTGGAGTGGTACTCATCCGAGGAAGGTGTTTGAAATGTGCAATGTACACTGGCTCACCAATAAGACTAGCGCTGGCCGCTGTGTCAACTTCCATGGTGATAAGTACACCATTGTCTTCCAATTGGACACTGCTGCGAGCTGGTGCCTGACTAATGTTGAGCACGTACAAGTCACAAGCTGTAGTAGCTTGGGCAGACACTGAAGGTATGTCCTCCTGAATTTGACGGACAATTCCTTGATGCTGAGAGGAATTTTTGACCCTGCGACAAACCTTAGCAATATGTCTTCTAAAATGACAGTTATGACATTGCACATTTTTAAGGGACAATTAGGCCTAGCATGAGGCCCACCACAACCTGCACATAACGCGTTTTGAGACGGCTGATGATTGGGTCCTGAAGAGAGCTGAGGTTTTGGTCCTTGACTTGATTGGATTTTTTTTTAATTTCTTTTTCTTCTGTTGATACGGGCGAACCACGTTGATGAGATTATAGTTGTTGTGGCATTGGCTGGTGCAGGAATCTTGTAGCGAGTAGCTAGAGCAACTATGAAGCTGAAGTTACCCTCTTAATTTTTGATCTTGTCGCGAACCATGTCCGACGAGATGTGGTGATAAAACTGTGACTTGAGGGTGTCATCCAGGAATGTTCCGAAGATACAAGTGGCAGCAAGATGACGTAGAGATAGGCTGAAGTCAACGTAAAGACTCTCCCGCACGCTGTTTACGAGAACTAAAGGCGGAACGCTCTTCGTACAGTGACCTTGTGGGAGCGTAGAAAGTTCCGAGGAGAGTCTTTAGTTGGGTGAAAGACTTGGTTCCCGGCGCAACTGGTGAGAAGAGATCTGTTAACATCTAATAGGCGATTGGGCCCATGCACCTCAGGAGCCAAACAACTCTTACGTCGGTTGCAATTGTTTCAGTGGCACAGAAATGTTCAAAACTGGCAAAATATGACTTAATGTCTTCAATACGAGGA
Organism: Timema douglasi; assembly: GCA_901482245.1. Classification (NCBI taxonomy): domain Eukaryota; kingdom Metazoa; phylum Arthropoda; class Insecta; order Phasmatodea; family Timematidae; genus Timema; species Timema douglasi. The sequence goes on from CABEEJ010008869.1 coordinate 4,077, forward strand.
TCACTAGTGGAAAACTTAGGCGTGTTGAAACTTTTGGCATACGAAAATTGCACACACGAGAGATACACACGATACTACACACAATATAAACTCAGGGTTCTTGAAATAATAATAAAAAAACACTCGTTGCCAATTTTTGTAACTTTAAAAGCGTGTTTTGATCTTCAAAGGAACTTATTTTGAGTAGAATTATAGGTTGTGATGATTTTTCAATTTTTTCTTTTACAACAATTAACAAGAGGTCTAGTTTATCGGTTAGCTATAGAAGCTAAGGCAGTTTCTCGCTCTTCCCCCTTAGTCAGGCTCGTCTATTCATCAATCAGACTTGACGTCAAATTGGCGATGGTTTGTTTGTCCTCACTCATGGAAAGCCAGGCCTGTCTGAAACTTTTATATTTCAGAGATAGACTACTCAAGATCTTGGTCATGATAGCTGAATCTTTGACCTCTTTTGTTTGTCAGGCAAGAACTTCCACTTTGGCGATGTGTTGATTCACTGAGTCAGCCAAGCTCCACTGATAATGATAGAAACACTCATGTACTATCATTTTATTTGTTTCTTATCTGTGCTAGTAAATGCAATCTAGATTGCTTAGAATTTCATAGGACGATTTACAATTTTCAATCAAGTTAATCTGACTTGAGTTCTATAAGGGTGAACATAGCTACGGCGTTCCTTTGTTGCCATAGATTAATTGCCTTATTTGAATTTTATTTAGGCATAGCTTCCTCACCTCTTGTGATTTTGAAAATACTTTTGGTGCGTAAAGCGCATGGAACTTTAACTGCTGGTAGTTACTACCATTAAATTTATTAACGCTTGATATGTCGATCTTTTCCGACATTTTGACTAAAGTTCAAGGTTAAGATCAAGGTCTATTCTTACAGAAACGAGCTCTAACAAGTAAATAAACTTACTTACGTACAATTACTTGAAACTTCACCTTTTCATTTAACTGATAAACATGAATGTTCTAGTAAGAATGTTCATTCAAATATTATGACACTAAAATTAATGTGCTCATGAAAAATAGCTTTCTTGCAACGTTAACAGCCCCTGCAGTATGGATAACTCGAGCAACAAAATACTACGAAACTGATTCGTTTTATATTTAGAGAACCAACAACGCATTAGGAACTAATCCTGGGCCCATAACCTTTTAAAGCGTATTTTGATCTTTAAAGAAACGTATTTTTAGTAGAATTATAGTTTGTGATGATTCTTCATTTTTTCTTTTACAACAATTAACAAAACAGAGATTATTTACAAAACAAGACCCTTTCGATTTACAATAGTTAATAAGATTACCACCAGAGTGCACCAATGTAAAATCTTGGTATTTAAGAGCGAATTACTAAATTCTAACAGTAACCTTACTATAGTTTTGTACTGAGTAAGTTATTCAAAGAGAAAGAATTACACATTATGTTAATAGATATAATATACCATTAGAATTTAGAACATGCATCAGCTTAGCGCCGCCATTACATGGTTAAGAGTCCCGAAAACGGTAATGAAAAAAATAGAGCAAAGACTAACAAAACTCACAGGTTTTTGGCTGACTACATCATAGATAAAGGATACATAACTAACTTATTTCACAAACATTTTGAATCAATGTGAAAAGGATAAACATATTTTTAAAATTAATACATACAAATTAGATTTGTTGTTTTAGAAATCTATCCTACAAATTTTATATTAAAATTTTATTTTCTGCATTATTGGCACTAAAGAAATGTATGTATTTAATTTTTTTTTAACTTTTTGGAAATCTATGTTTATTTTGGTCAATTCTAGTTAGTAATATGATAATTTTGTTTGAGTCTAGTGATATTTTGCTAATTTGAGTTGGCTACATTGTAAACGACGCTGATGCCTTTTGTAAACAGTAAATAAATTTTATAAAAATATTATATCGAAAATATGTCGTCTAATTCAGTCTCTGTTGATGACAATTCACCGGTGAAAGAAAATGATATTGATGCATTGAAAGATTCAGATGAAGATGAAGATGAGTTTGATATTTCCTTGAATTTGGCTAAAGAAAAGGTGAGATCCTAACGATTAACTAACTAAACTGTACCGCTCTAAACACAGTGTTTTTGCTGGATGTATTTATTGTTTGACTAATCTGGTAATCTTTGTTAAAACTGTTTAAGAGGAGTGAATCTAAAATAATAATAATATTTAGCACCGCGTCTTACTACCCGTTCGGGTTATACGATTTAAATACTAATTACTCTAATGGAGTAAGAATTGGAAAGGTTGAATTAGAGGAAGTGAACCCGAATTTGCGTGGAGGGAGAGTGGAAAACCATTTAAGAAAAACCACCCCCAGTTCACCCGACCGAGACTCGAACCTCGATCCACCCGTCCTCGGCAGTCAAGCTCAACATGACAAGCGCGTGAGCCAACTACACCACCGAGGTGGGTAATCTAAAATAGATTTTTGTTAATTCCCTATTGTGTCCCGCACAGTGACGTTGGTAAGTATGTTTATTAATGGTCTTTTACAAAATCATGAATATAACAGTAATTTATCATTGATTTTCGTACAACTTACGTCTCAAGTTTTCTTCGTGGTTCTTTAATTTCATTTTACATTGTAAATGATTATGGTATTTTTATATGAAACATGTCGGAAGAATATAAATATAAATAACCTTAAAATAAAAGTTATTATATTTTTCATAAATGTTGTAACTAGAACATTTTCATTACTTTATTAAACTTTAATGGGAGATGCTAACCCATTAATTCAATTTTATTACCTAATTTACAACACTGTTGATTTTTAAACTTTGTTTTTGTCCTTAATTTATTGTATCCAAGTTTTGTAAATAAATTTTAATATTTTATATGTGTATTTTAGCCTTGTCGTCAACCCATGTTTTAATTCAGTTGATGATTATATCACTTTATTGATTTTTTTAATACATATGCCATTTTTTAGCTCATTAAAAGCAAAATAAAATCAATCTTTTGAATATTAAAAGTCACTCAATTCATATACCAATTTTAAAACTATCTAATCCATTAAATTGGAAAGATAGGCCTATATTAACAGTTCAATGTTTGCAATTCACAAAAAAAAAAAAAATGTTTTCCCCAAATGTTAAGCCTCTATAACTTGAGAACGCTTTGACATGTAAAAGTAAAATTTGTAAGATGTTCATAAGTCATCATGATTAATAACTATGCCAAGTTTCCACTGCATCAAAAAATATAAGGCTTATTGACTTGACATGAAATACCCTATTATGACACTGATTCAAACAAGCTTAACCTAAGCTTTAATTATTATGACGCTTTATCAACCCAGCTTCACCTAACTTTTTATCTATAAATGAATTAAATCTATAATTATAGATAAAATATACCAGTCACTGTAATAAACATGGATGATACATAATATTATACATTGATGTCATAACAATTTTAGTGTGCACTGTGCAAGATCACGGAAGTAACACAAAGCCTCATGGGCTATCATCATCTTCCATCCAGTGCGCAGAATCAAAGGAAAGTCATACATCATGGTCAATATTGACATTTTGAACGTGGTTTGGGTGATGTGTTGTTGAGTTTTATTGAAATATAGTATTTAATAAAATGGCAAAAAATGTCTAAATCTTGGTGTCATTCAATTCTATGTCCATAATAAAGTGAATAAAATATCAACACATGGTACCATTTCAGTGAAAAATAGCTAAATGTGGGACATTTAAGGCATACTAGGCTCATATTTTTTTAATCTAATATTAGGCCTACTGTATTTCACCTCATGATGCTCACACCAAAACATCACAATTATATTTGAGCCAATACAATATTAAGTGAAAAAATAATATATTTTTTTAAAAACTTCACATAATGATTGCACCCTACCTTCCTTCCCAATAATTAGGCATAAAAACTGTGATGATCTAGCGGTGAAATACAGTATTATTACATACTTAGGCCTACTTAAACATTTGGCAAATTGAATAATATCAGGATTTATAAAGTTTGGTAAGTTTGAATAGCTATATGATTAAACCAAAACTCACTAAAATAATATGAGAAAAGTAAATATTGACCATATTTTGTGTTGACTTAAATACAAACCAGGGCTGTGGAGTCGATAAGCCAAATCTTTGACTCGGGCTCCTTTATTTTTTTACTCTCCGACTCCTTCATAAAAGGCTAATGTACAGTAATAGTAGTAATAAAAAAAGACCAGTAAAATACCTACTCATATATGAATTAGTTCATGGAAAAATACTTTGGTTTATGATTTTTTTTATTTAAATAAATTTGTCAATCCAAATTACAAATATTGGCCCTAGATAATAAATAAAAGTATGAATATTGTTATAATATTTTAAATTTTATTATGAAGCTGAAGTCGAGAGTACATTTTTACCTACTCCACCTCCAGCCAAAATTTCTTTCGAGTCCATGTCTCCGACTCCACAGACCTGATTAAAATGCTGACTCGTGGTCCTTTGCGGTGTTTGATATCGGTTCCTACATACTTACATTAAATTGTTTATTTGATCTAAATTTAAATTTATTGGCACATTAAAGGTTAGTTTAAGTTAGATTGCGTAAGAATAAAATTTGTATAAGTTATAAATATTATTAACTGCTTAAAAGTTAGGTTTTTTTTAAATAATTACTTTAAACATTAATTTGGGATTTTATATTTGTGGTGTCTTCTAATGGATTAGTTCAGATGGATTCTTGCAGGTGGCTAGGCCTACATCTCCGTTACATCATGTAGTTTCATTTGTAGATGCTCAAGAGTTGTTAAAAACAAGTTAATAAGTTTGTCTCATTCACAATAGTTGGTTTTGTTACCAAAAAAGGTGAAATCAGCCATTCTTTTTTAGTTTCTATTAGAGAGGAAAATTTTGTTCATACTATAAATTTACTTTAATTATATTCTCAAAGAAACACCATATTTGTTTACAGGCCTACTGTGGGAAAATTACTAAAATAATAATAGTTTTTTTTTTGCTTGTTTTCAACTGCAGTGAAAGATTTTTTCACTAAGGAACTTTTATTATATTTTTAAAAACTCCCCCTAAAACACAGTAAGTAGGCTATGATCATCTGTTTTATTTATAACTAGTTTTTCTAAAAACTCAACACAATACTAATTGCCGATAATTTTTCTTGTTTCTGGTGTGTTAAGTTATTTAATAATTTTTATTTTAAAATTAGAACAATCAGGTTATAACTTTTTTTTTAATAATCCAATAAGTTATATTACTTAAAGGCATATTTCATCTGTAGCAAATCATTAATAAAACATAAATTCAATAAAAAAAAATCATAATCATAAATTCAGTGGTAATATTACTTTGAACTTACTTAAATTATTAAAGCCATTTGTTCAGTACCTTAAACAAGGCTGATCACATCTACAGCATATTCATATTACAGAGTTATTCAAAACTATTCATCCAATTTCAAATGAATTCCATACCTATTAAGTATGTATTAATTTGACACACACCAATTGAAACAGAACATCTCTGGGTTTTAGAATGTCTCTGTGTGATGGCTCCACTATCCATTTTGCTCCAAAACATATACAATCAGTTAGAGAATTGCCACACAGCAGAAAGCTTTTTGAGTGTTGCAGTTTTCAAGATGTGAATTGGCAGTTACAGTGCAGAGCACATTTCATCAACATTATAGAAAGGATACACCGGGTGCTCAGTGCATCCTTGAGTGGTATCAGCAGTTTGAAGAAACAGGATGTTGGTGTAAAGGCAAGAGCACAGGACAACCACATGTGTCTGAGGATAATGTGCAAAGAATCGGAGTTTTCAACTCAGCCCAAGAAAGTCAACCAACTGTGCCAGTAAATAACTAAAAATTCCTCCAATGACTGTATGGCGTGTTTTGAGACGGAGTTTTATGAGGAAGTACAGGTTGCAGACTCTAAAGCCAGGGGAGCTGTTAAAATGCCTGAACATTTTCTGGAGGCTATGTAAGACAGCGATTTTGCTCCCTGGCTGGTGTTCCGTGATGAAGTAACTTTTAATTGAAGTGGCTAGGTGGACAATCACAACCTTTGCATATGACACATTTAAAATCCCCATGCAACAATCGATTTTGAGCACGACTCACCTAAAGTTAGCATTTGTTGTGCTATTTCATGGGCAAAGGCTTATGTTCTTTATTTTTATCGGAAAAAAAAAATTAACCGGTCACTCCTATCTGGATATTCCGCGGATTTGGATATCTCTCAAATGGAATGAAGATCCCAGTGACTACATTTTCCAGCAATATGGGGAGCCACGTCATTGGCATTTAAAGTTCACCTTTAAGTCACTGAAGTGCTTCCTTTCTGTTGGATTGGTCGTATTGGACTCCATTACATGGTGATCTACACATGGCTCCTAGGTCAACAGATCTTGCATTGTGTGAATTCTTCCTTTGGGAGTACGTTAAGGATGCTGTTTACATGCCACCATTGCCCACAACCCTGGACGAGCGCCAAAATCGCATTGTTACTGCTGTGGTGTCAGTGATAATGGACCTGCGGGAGTGAGTATAGGAGGAATTAGACTATCTTCTCACTGTTGTTTGTGTAACTCAGATAAATCACATAAAGCACTTATAAGGTGAGAGACAAAACTTGGACAGTTTTTCTTTTGATTGATGTATCACTAATTGCTCTGTATTCTTAAACTTCATTTTGATTAATTCTGTATTTACAGAAAATTTCATGTCACAATTCAAAAGCAAAATATATTATTTACAACCAGTGATTTTTAGAACGTGATCTTGAAGCAACTCGGAGAAATTTTGCAGAAAGACATAGGAAAGGAGCAGTAGAGTGCATTCTAGGTGCTAGCAAAGTAAAGTCATGGATGAAAATTAAATGTAAAATATTCTAGTTGATTCTACACAAGAGCTTTGAAGATTCCAATTTGGATCCTGAAATTCTGGAGCAGAGCACTACTTGTAGATTGTGGTATCATGATTTAGACTATGAAACTTAAGTCTCCCCAAACCTTCTATTGGACATTTAAGAAGAAGAAGAAGAAAAAAAGGTTTATATACTATTGTAAGTTTAAAGACAACTCGCAAAGTAACACATCTTGCATAAATCCTTTTTGCACAGAGAAAATAATGTATTTATTTCCCTTATTTTTTATTGAGACTCATCTCACTTTGTAGCATATACATATATTTTTTTAGCTATCATCACTCCTTTCAGATTCTCACCCCTTTATCCCTACTCCAGGTGTACCAATATTAACCTTGAGAAGAGTTGACAGAGTTCTCAAATTGTTTGTTATTTAGATTGAGTGCTAAAATATTGATACATTGGTATTACTTGTTATACTAGGCATATAAACAAACAGATTGTAAACAATACCAAACTAAATATCTTAAACTTCTAAATGCTAGTTTATTAAATTTATATATACTATTTTGTGAACAGTTTTGACTGTTTTTTTTATACTGGGTGATTTTGTGATTTTAACTCATGTCAAGAGGTGTAGCGTGAAGAGTGCTTTGGGAAGTTTTGGTGGAAAAGAGTGGGTGAAGGGGGTGGGCGGGGATGTTAGTAGGCCTAATCGACGAAAGAATTCCATGAAACACAATCAGGCATGTAATTGCCCTTCTACCTGACTTAAAAACATTTACCCACACAGGCTTTCAGTAAGAACTATTTTATGTACAAAGAACAGGATTCATTACACAGGTGAATTAAACAATAGAGCTAATAACGTTTGAATTATATTTTCATTATAGTATTTTCACGAGAAATCCTGTGGTTTTTCCGTTTGGGCACTTTGGACCCCTCTAAAAATTATTGTTATTTATGTTTAAGATTTATATGAACACCTGCCTTATAAGAACGATAATGTTGTATAGCCTATTTCTCAGAAACCATGTATAGCAACATTCTGTGTTTAGTATTATATTTAACTTGTAAATTTAATAAGAACTATATTAATAAAAAAAAGTCACAAGTTAGTATTTACTTTGTTACAATAAGATGTGATTTCAATTAAATTTAAATTAAGTAAAACATGAAATACAAAAATATTTAGTTTTGAAGTTATCATTCAGCATTGACCCAACGTTACCTAAAGTGTTAAATTGCATAGCACTTGGTCGTTGTTGATGGGAAGCTAAGGGTTCAAATCCCTGCCAGGTTAAATAATATATTCACTTTAAGATTTAGATATTTAAATTATAGTCTAAATGGTTTATCAAACAATGTGTAGTGAACTACCAGGGGGCAGGAGGTGAAGGTTTAGTAGGGCTTTGCATCTGAAAGGTGTAGGGCTTACCCCTAATATTGTTTATAGATTTTAACACTATTAAAACAACTAGTATTGATGACAAATGTGTTTGTCTTCCTTTACACTTTACGATGCATGATAACCCAGAGCCTCTACTTGTGTTAATACATCAGTAAACTCCAATAACAATAATAATAATAATAATCATCATCACCCTCACCATCACCATCTTAGAAAATATAGGTCCACAAACAAATTCACATAGAGGTAAAGGCAATTTCACGTCTTCAAATCGGACTGTTAGATGCTCTTTGAATAATCCTTGGCTTCATTCGAATAATCTGACAACTATTTTCATCTTGCTGTTATAAGTCTAATTCAAATAGAAAATATTTTCAATAATACAATGTTTTTGTCAAAATATATTTTCATGATTGAAAAAATAATAAAATGAAACTTGATCACGAGGTGTTGATCTGAATATTAATGTAATCACCGTTCATTTATTGATTTACCTAGTTTTTCAAAAGAGTATAAAATAATTGTTTACGAAACTCAGTTACTCGAAGTGGTGCTCTAGGGGTAAAGTCGTTGGCTCAAATCCCTTGATCACTATTGACGAGGAGGTTGAGGTTCGAATATCAATCAGGGGAACTGAAGACGGTTTTCCACAAGCGAGTTTTCATTCTGGTTTTCCCCATCTTCACGTCACACAAATTCGGGTTCACTTACTCTTTGCTACTTTCCTCAAATCTACCCATTAAGAATAAGTTGTTAATAACTTGTGTTCTAAATGTAACAATAAATAAATAGTACGGTGACCGCACAGATATTTTCTCGCTTTTATCTTAAAATAGACATTTACTAAACACTCGTAAGATTTGTGAAACAAAATAATAGATCATACATTGTTGTAGAAACACTACACCAAAGATCATAATTGAAATAATAGACACTGTACTTACTCTATGGCATTAGGAACTAGGAACACTTTTATGAAAAAATTGATAAAAGAGAAACATTTTTGTCCGCCAAAGAGCATAAGAATTAAATTCATTTTCGAAGACCTGAATTAAAAAGTATATATATTTTCTTATAGCTCAGAAACTATTGGTTTTATAAACTGATATTTAAATAAATTATTTTTATCTACAACTTTACAATGACAAGTTATTTTGTATCTCAAATAGTTGCGAAAAAATGTTGAAAATTAGAAAATTTCCAACTTGCAAAGTATCCTCAAAGTAATTTTCATGAGAAAATGAGAACTTCCATCTTGTTTATAACCATAAACAGTGTCTAGGTATATAATTCGATCAAAATCTTTAAACTAATTTTGAGAAAATAATTTTTCCCTCTTTTTACCCTTAAATTTAGGGTTAAGCATCTAATTCCAAATCTTCTCGGGGGGACCTTATGAAAACCCCAGATACCAAGTTTTTGATCAATCGGTAGAATAGTTTTGGTTCTAGCCAGAGATACAGACAAATATACGGCATTGCGAAAACCACTTTTTTGATTTCAGTGGATCATGAGACGTCGACATTTATTAAAATCTTGAGTTCATTCTTTTTTACGATCACACGACTTTCTCTCTGAGGCGTCAAGAGAAAGTAAAAAGAAATTAAAAGCTCTGTTATATATGGGCTATGATAATTTATAATAATAATAATAATAATACATGGTTTTATATGCAAACATAGCTTACAGAGTTTTGTTTAGTTAAGATTTTTTTTAGATTCTAGAATACAATGTTCTTGCTAGTATGGTTTTCGAAAAAAATTAGCCATACCTATTTGTAAAGTGAAGTAGGCCTACAATGTGTAAATTCTATTTGAATTGAAATAAAATTTAAAAAATTGCAATTTTTTGCCAACTTTGGCCACCTTTATCTGACCCATTAAATTTTTTTAAGATAGCTCCAATTTTTTTAATAGCCTATCAGCCAGAACAAAGTGTGGTTTCCACTTTGGTATTTCTATTGTTTGTACAAACAAATGGTGATGTACTTATTTAAATAAGAACCGTGCTAATTAGCAACCATAAAAACTATGTCACTTAAAAAAACTATATTTTTTTAAATATAAGGAAGAAAATATTTTTAGTTATTTTTACAGTAATAGATAAACCAAATAAAAATATCACATTTTATTGTCAATAATGATTTCCTAAGGTAACTCAGAAAAATCATACTTTGCCAGGCATTCGGGCCCTTGTTCTTTGACTTGGGACAACCTTTTAATAAAACACTGAGGTTGCGCCTCTAAACTCGGCATCACTCCTTGGAGAGTATATTGGTGATAGCTTGTCTTTTGTTGATTAGTAAGCAACAAAGTTGAATGGATTAGGGTTGGGGGTGACGACCTAAATTAATGGTGGAATGCAAGGACACTCTTTAAAGTTGATGGGGAATTATAGGAGGGGTGAGAGGGGTTGGTGCATGGTGACTGTCATAGTTACAGCAGCACACCTCTGGTTAGGTGATAATACATAGTACTACATGGAAGAAAGCTTTGCAAAACCACGGGATGTCCATCCGAATCTTAATTTTGAATCTGAAGACAGTGGTTTATTGTAATGTGTGTACTCGAATTATTCAAAAGATATCTAGTTTCTATCTAAATTTTATAGTGGAAGAAGAAGATCTGATAAATACATTTAATATTTAGTGTGTCATTATAAATCTGACATGCCACGTGAACAAAAATCATTGATTAACATAATATTACTGAACCATTGGCCAGAGCTTATACAAGCTATTATAGGTAAAACTATTGTAGGTAACATTTCATTCCCCCCTTCTGCATAATGTTAGCTACATCACTGGATTCTGAAGAGGAAGAAGATGGTGTTCGGTTACTAATCACCTAGGATATAAACGCAACCCAAATGTTACCACAGCAGGTTCTTAGCAGATGCTCGTTTCTGGCAGCCATGTATGAAATCTTGTACCTGGAACAGTTACTTGCTTATTCAACTATCTAAAGACAAAAAACAATATCTAGTGTTCAAATTTATTGGCATTTGCCAGAACTCGATCACTGATTTGGACAGCGATTTGCTTGTGATTTTACTGAAACAACTTGATACAACAATAAGAGGGTTCAAAGTGGATGAGCATTATGAAAAGTAGCTTGACCAAAATCATATCTTGCAGGTATTACTGCAACCTTCTTAACTTTCAGGGAACAAAGTGTTATGCATTTTCAAAAAATGTATTTGAAATCTAAAGCAATGAAACTAAAAAAAAATTATGAGCCTATGTTAATATTAGTCTTGTGTTATTTTGCTGTTAATTTGATATATATCTTTTTTTGGCTATATTAACGATTTAAAATTTTAGTTACCTTAATGTGCCATGAATCATTGGTAAAAGTTCCTAAAAAATACAATTGCTAGGCTAGTTGTAACCATTTGATTTGGGTCAAAGATAGTGTTTTGTAATCTTGCAATTCAATGTTAATGTAATTTATTTCACTATGAACGTTTAAACCATGCCCCCATATAATTTTTTATTGCATAGGACCAAAATAACATCTAAAACTGTTACTAATCTTGTAACTGTTCCACCCATTACAATTTCATCTCCCATTCATTACACCCAATTTAAGTCTATATATATCATATTCACAATTTTAACTTAAATTTATCTACTTTTATTTAGATGAATCATAAAACCTTTATGAAATTTATTATTGATTTTTCATAGTTTTTAAACCCTTAAATTAGCATAGTTCTTAGCAAAAATTCTAACACCTCAAGAACCAAAATTGGTCCCATCTGTTACATTTAGCATTTTTGTCATTAACATTAAATAAAAATAATCAAAAAACCATGGTGGAGCATTTAAAACAAATTAATTTATTGGCTCTTTTTTTGGGGTAAAAATATTATGGGTTGACAAATGTTAAAATAAAATATCACAGTTGATCTAATTTTGAATATTGGGTGCAAATGTATCCCATCTCTTACAAAAGAATGGCTGAAATGTGATCTTGTAAACAATTATTGTGTATTTATAAAAACTATTTTTGGGGCAGTATATTTGTGTGTCATGTGTAGGTTAGCAACATGGCTTTCCGACATCCTGTTTCGAATGTTATTTTCTATATTGTAAAAATAGCTTAAAAAGTTTTATTTATGTAAATATAAATTTGTTGTAGACCTATTAATTTTTACTGTACCTAAGTTTAGTCATAAAAGGCTGCTATTTTGGAGAGAAAAAAATCTAATGTTGATATTTTGGGGAAAAAATGTTTATCTTATATTGGTACTTTAAATTATGAGTATTTTCACCATAAATATTATAGAAAGGTGTCTCCTTATTTTCTCAGGTGTCCAAGGACCCATACAACTACACTGCTCATATAGAACTTATCACAACATGTCAGACCCGAGGGGACTTGTTGGAGCTTAGACAGAGTAGAGAGAATATGAGCAAACTCTTTCCATTGACTCCAGGTATGACATTTCTAGTGCCAATCTTAGCACAGCTCAATATAGTACCTACTTATTGAAAACAATTATAGCTGTTCTCTTTTGTGATATTAAATTATTATTTGAAATAGTTTGTTTAGCTTTTAAAGTCAACTATAAAACTAAAACTCATTAGTACATTACAAAACATACTTTTAAATAAGTTTTTGAAACTACAATCAATACCCTCAAATCTTTAAGAATATTACAGATTCGAGGATTTGAGAAATGTTGTAATTAATGGATTATTAGAAAGAATGTTATCATTTAGTTACAATCAGTATTTTATATTATTCTATAATATTTATATAGCCTCTTATCTTCATAATTTTTTTCCAAGATTCAGATTTGAATCTGAGATTGGCGATTTGAATTCGGATTCCTAAAATATTGGATTTGACCCAACACTAATCAATACACAAATATAATTATATGCTTAAGCTACCAATGTTTTCCCTAGGGCCTTTTGAATGAATGTGCCACCCAACCAAATTTACAGACTGCCCGACTAAAATCAATGTTTGTTGCACAAATCATCATCATCATTATTTACAAATCATTCCACTGCCTCCACCCTGGGTGCTAACATTTTCTGTGGAGAACGTTGGTTACCAAATTGAAACTTTGCAATTAACTAAATATAACTTTTCACAAGGTAATTGTTAAAGGCAAGCTAGAGTATTGTGGGGTTTATAATTCACAAAGAGACAGGATTGAGATTGTGAGACATGATAAGATTTGTTATGAGTAGTAACACAAAAGTTGTGCTAACACTGATGAATGAAAATTCAAACAGTTATCACAAAAATATGTTAGTTTCTTCTAAAGGTGAACCCATGAATCGGTTTGGGCGGGTTATTAGTGGCTCAGATTGAATCTTAATCATCAGCCATTATATTGATTAATCATGGCATTTTACTCACATTATTGTAATACAACAAATACAGTTTCTTTTAAACATTAAATTAGAGTAATTCATACCCTATTGATGATGGTAGACTAGACTCTTAGAAAAATAAGACCTATACAACATATTTTAGTTCCTCAAGATGCCACATAGAACTTAATATGCAACTTAAATATAAAACATTTGGTAAGCTTTCTTAAAAAAATACAAAAAAAGTTTAAAAAACACATTTAAAGGTTAACTTTTTATGTGGAAGTTTGTCGACAGTTTTACACTGAACAAATGAAATAATCATTAATCAAGATTAATTGGTGTAAATAATCGAGGCATGGTCAATTAATATAAATAAAAAACTTGTCTTTTCAACAATTGCTTACTATACCTTCTTTTTTAGATTATTTATAAATGTTTGACTCAATGAGGTTTATTTGAAGATAAAAATACATAACTTACTATTGAAGTTTCTAATTATTTTATTAAATAATTATAATATGCTTTAATACTTTGTAAAATGGATGTTTTCCTTTGTTAAAACTAAAAATGAATTTTTTTTAAATTACCATTTACATTTTTTAGTATATTTTATTATGTTATGAAGTTGAATAAATTTGTTTTTATAAAAGGTTGGATGCTTGGGGGAAAAAAAAAATTAAATACAAAATGTTCACAAATTGAAAAATCAAGTTTGAACTTAAGAATCAGAATTAAGAAAACCAAGGGTACTTTTAATCCAAATCAATTTGAAATATAGTTTATCTCTTCTTGAGCCTCTAGTACACTATGTTACAGAACTATGGTTGTCCTGGTTAAAAGATGAAGCAAGCCTAGCAGATTCTGACCCTGCCAGTAAACAAGCTGTTATTGAACTGTTTGAGCGAGCTGTCAGTGACTACCTCTGTAAGTCTTTACCTTGTCTACATTACATAACACTTCTTGATAGTCGAGGTACAGGTGGGTAGTTGACTGTGAGGTTGTTTCTTTCAAATTTTATTATGTGTACTTTATGAAATACTTCCTGACAAAGATGCTTTAATCGCATCAAAATATCGAAGTGTTTGTAAATATGTGTTAGTGTTTTTACTTTTATTTGTGCTCTACCATTTTCCTAATATTCTATCATTTTATTTATTACAAATTAAGTGTACTTTGAAATGTATTGCCATTGGGTGTTTCTACAGGTAATAACCATCCCAGGTGTGTTAGCTTTTGTAAACAAATACAATAAATGGATTAAATAGCATTGCTATTATATTTTATTATTATTATGGTTATAGCCTGCCACCTAGACACGGGAATCGAACCTGGGACCTTTGGCTTTTTATGCCAACGATCTAACCACTTATCCAAAAGTAGTCCCATACCCAGGATCATTATTCACTCATATTTTAAGGAAGAGTCCATGATGGATGTGGGATAGTCATCAGCTACAAACAAACATGGGATCAATTAAGATCACGCGCTATCAGATAACGCAGCCACCTTCGATTTAGTAAGGCTTTATTCTGCCAAATGTACAGTGACAATTGAGTGAATGTGCATAACATGATGGATTAAATAGCAAAGCTATTATATTTGATAGTTACGGTTCTAGCCAAATCTTAATATTATATGTTTTAAATTAAAAATTAATGAATGAATGGATCTTTGACTAAATGTTTCCAAAACTAAAGTAACCTGGTTTGACATTGAACAAGGTTAGACAAGGTTGGGTTATATCTTGATGGTTTTTTAATGTATTAGTAGATAAGTTAATGTGGGATGCTTGCCATGACACAATTGGTGTACAAATGGACAATGTGAAAGGGAGAGAGTGCTGCTATATGCAGATAATGCTGTATCATTGGCTGAGAGTGAAAATAACTTGTAGAATGCATAAAATCATTTGAATGTGGCAACAGGCAGAATGGATCTTTGTTTGAATGTAATAAAAACTAAAATGATAATTTTTTAATAAGGACAGATCAGGAAATTTTTTCCAACTTAGTACAGATGGAAAACTGTTATAAAGTAAGAAAATGATTTTTTGTAGCTGGGTGAAAAAAATATTGAAATAGAAGAGTCGATCGTCCAGTTCAAAAGTGCGATAACTTAAAAAAAAATAGATTTTGAGTTATTCATAACATTTAACTGTTAATTTTAAGCTCTCTTTGGCTCAATAATGCGTTAACTCCTATTTATCTATTGAGCTGAGATAAACTGCTTATGAAATATTTATAATATTGATTTTGCTTAGTTCAATACTAGTTTATTTTTAAATGTAGCACTAATGAACTGAAACACATTGCTATAACATCAATATTCAATACCATGCCATTTCAAGATGTAGCAGTTATGAATTTTGTACATCATGCATTCAATCTAATATACTTTGAAATGTATCAGTTTAGCACAATAACAAATAGCGCGTATAATAATCTGAAAAAATAATATTACATTGGGGGAAAATTATTCAATATTTTAGGTTCTTTGGTATTATCTTTGTTAATTGTTTATCTTCAGTTGAATCAATTATGAACTTCAAGCATGCATTAATCTGATTAAATTTATTCAAATCGTTCTACTGTTTCTAAAAGTTATTTAATGTGTAATAGAGTACATTAAAAAGGAATTGTTTCATTGGTGCAATCATAGAAAGATAATATTCTTTAACTTTGGTGCCAATGTTTAGTAAATTTTTTATTAATATGGCTTGTCCTGGTGAATCAAGAAGTTATCTTGTGAGGTTAACCAGATCGCTTGGGATGAAGGTAAGCAAAAATTAATAATTTATAATATTTGTTTACTATTAAATATGATTTAATTGTAGATCAGTTCTGAAGTGATAATTCTAGAAAGCATTTTACTATTTATTTATGATATTAATTAACTGGTATGGTGTGAACAATTTTGTTTAAAATGTGGACCTTTCATGAATTAAAGTGTTTTGTATGTTTTGCAAAATCTTTTGCAGACATGGGCTGATTCTTCTATTTTAGAGGAGTTTATAGATAGTATTTCTATTATACTACCTACCAATAATGATATGTATGGTAATTACCAACACATAACTTGTTCATATAGGCCTACCTCTGTTTTTAATCTTTATTCAATTACCTTTTTTCCTTCCTTTAATTGACTTTATAGTGGAGTCCTTTTTATCATATTCATTTTGCACCAGACAAAAAAGTATAGGCCTAGTATAATCCTTTAGTATATAAATAATAAATTTCTCCAAAATTTTGATATCGAGTCCTACCTTAAATAGTCTTGGGAAAAGGAAAAGAAACCAAACTATCCTAACTTAACTTTATCTAATTTAGTACAACACAAATGCAAACAACTTTGTTTGTATTATTATTTAAGGATGAGGCTGCATCAGATAACCATTTGGACAACAACAAAATTCCATGGCTATTCAGAGTGTCTCCGTCATACAGCGCAGAGGGCGATGGTGGCGTGTGGAAATCTCGACAGCTCTCTGTGAGCGAGTGCAAGAAACCTGTGAGTGAGGACGAATTGCTTGCGGCAGCCGCGAGGGTGCAATTCTTGCAGCTGACGTTCGTCCTGCGGCTCACTGATGTGACTGAAGTTTGCTGGGAAACGGTGCTGTGGCAGCGCCGACTATACATCCAGGTGCCAGGGTGCATCCTGCCAGAGGGCTCCAAAGAGGGATTTGTGTCTCTGTTGGAGTATGCTGAAGAGGTGCTGAAGTGTTCTCACATCATTGTGTTTTTCAAGAAGGATTGTAATGATCGAGCTCTGCTAATTCGCACCTTCATGTATCTGGGCTTCTCAACTCTGCCCCCTGGTCATCCTCTGATCCCCAGCAACACTGACAGCT
>CABEEJ010008870.1:0-10419 GCA_901482245.1 Timema douglasi
AACACGTGGTCGAGCTCCGCTGTGGGCAGGCTTTAGACGCGGCTTCAGTCAGTTTGTTGTATTTAGCGAGAGCGGAGGTTGGTGGTTGAGCTTGTGCCGCGTGTTGACCTTGTGAGAGCGGCTGTCCCAGTTGGTGAGAGTTATTACAATGTAAGTCGTTACATTACTAACCATGCATCTACACCATACTCTCTCAGAACATTCCATAGCATACTCTTATTCACCCGATCGTACACTTTCTCCAGATCAAAATGTAAAAATTATATCTTTTGGCTCTATGTAGTTTAAATGTGGTGCTTAATCTTTCTAATTTAGCTTATTTGTATGCGTAACCGTTATTGAAACCGGTATGGGTACTATGGGGGTAAGCGGGCATGATTTATACAAATGGTAAGTGATATATGTATTTTATACAAATTAATTAGGGGGTACGCCGAATAATAAGTTTGAGAACTGCTGCTCTAAATCAAAGGAAAATTTTAAAATAATGTATTTTTAGATTACTGTATTCTGTCCTCTCCAAGAAAGTGAATGGTTAAAAACGCATAGCCAATGCTCTCAGTCGATATTGAACACCGGCCTCTCGGTTCAGAGTCGGGAAGACCAGATGGGAATTAGGTCGGAAGTGAATAACATCCTTCCGGTTAATATTTGTCGTGTGATGATGCTCTTGTTCAATATGTCTGGTGTTCATTCACTAACAAGATGAAATAAAAACCAAAACAATCTCCTGCTCCACGCGGTTAATTATATAACTTTGAATGATAAATGATTAAGTTCTAATAACATCGCTTATAGTTATGTTCTTTATATTGTAAAATATATTTTTAAATGGTAAAATGATGGAATTTATTTTAATTCTGCTGTAGGTATTCTAATAAAGACTGAAGGTAACGAACGGCGTTCATTTGTAAACTTTTAAGGGAGAGTAGGAGATGAGAAACAAAGAGAGGTTCATTAAAACTTCAAAGGTTAATACGAACACAAAAGACAAACACAACTTTCTTCATAAACATTTCATTTAATAGAATCGAAAAGTCACCAAAATCACAGGTATATCTATCAATGTCAATTAGTTTGATATAGTGTTTTTTCTAGGCTAAAACAATTTTTTAATTGGGAGGGTTAGTAAATAGTTTATTATATTATAGCCGAGACATGGCAAATAATGCATTGACTTTTACATAAAAATGGTGCTCGCAGTCTTTCTTAGTGGGATTTTTACCAAAAAATTGTTTTATTTAAGTTTTGATTAGGCTAATGCATAGAGTGTTAGGAAGAAGAAATTACATCCTTGAGTGTTAATAAATCTTTATTAATAAAATGAAGAGTTTGATTAGGTGTTTGTCATGAGCACTGCGCATATCGCACTTACAAAGGTCTGAAATTTAATATTATTAGTAGCCCCTGTGTACAGACGTGTTCACCTCAAAGTTAGAATATTTTTTTATTAGATTTTTTAAATTTGGTAAAAATTGGATCTGAAGGAATAAAATGAAGAGTTTCTGTCTCTTTGAAGCAAAGAAAGGCGTTGCCTGGGAAAACCACGCAATGCATTGCACGGCTACCCCGGGAAAAGCTGGATAGTTCTGCTATATGTTAATAAAATAGGACATACAGTTTATATTTATAACCTTCCCTAGAGAAATATGTCCTAGGGCCTACCATGTAAAGTGATCAGAGCAGAACATTATTATTGTTTCAAACAGGTCAATGTTTTGAACTAGCTGTAGGTTATTTAAATATTTTTTTTATAAAGTGTTTTATTTGCCTCAACGGCACAAACGTATTTTATGAGTTCTGAAAATAACAAGGAACTTGAATTATAGAATAAAACAAAGAAATATAATTCCTTGGGTTTGAAGACACGTGCTTTCATACCAGCCAAATAAAGACACAAAAAGTGCAACAGCTGTAAAAACCAGTTCTATTAAGCCTGCGGAAGAATAAACGGCTTTGAATACTATTGGTTTCACATACATCGGGCATTCTCTGAAGAGTAATCACTAAAAGGGGAATGAAGGTCACCACGAATTGAGATGTTTAGTTTGGAAGTTTTTTAAATCATATAACTATTTAAAAATCTCAACATTGGCCAGGAGTCAAAGATGATAAACTCCTGGTTTAAAAAAAAATTCGCTCTTACTATGCGTACAAGATTAGATTAGACACAGCTACTGACACAAGTTTTCAAATGTTTATATTTGAAAATGGCTTTATGATAAAACCTGCAAAAATAAACACTTTAATTCGATCTGACCTCTATCCCTCTTTACGGTTAGAAGCTTACTTTCAACTAACGTGATTAATGATGCTATCATGTAAAGACATTTCAAACATTTAAGTTATTAAATGTGTGAGACGCCTTGCCCCTGTTGGCTGGATAAAATATGATTACAATCTTAAATTGCTTTATTTAAAATTACAGTTTGAATCTTATCGTACATAATACGCAATTGTATTTCATCTGCAAATTAGTAACTCGTTATTTATCTATTTTCTTATAACTGTTGAAATATTGTTAATGATCTCAGAATAACATTAATCATACATTTTTATTTTTATTTTATTTCGGCTTCTTTTTAACTCTTATTATTTTTATTGCTAAGACAAGGTGTATTCATTTTTAAGCACAGATTAGTCTACAAACTATACACTCGGTACTTTGTTTTCTAGTGTTAAGATTTTTTTAACGCCACTTCTTATTATTTGTTCGGGTTATACGCTTACATACTGATTATGCTAATGGGTTAGGGATGCGTAAGGTTGAATTTAGAGGAAGTGTACTCTCTTGTGTGTGTGTGTGTGGAGAGAATGGGGTAATCATTCAGGAATCCCATTCTCAGTAAAACTGACCGGGATCGAACCACACTATCTCACCGTTATTGGTTGCCTAGTCTATTGCGAGAATAGTGCCTTAGACCATGCTGCCACCGAAGGGGTTTTTAAGAATGTTATCTTCACATATTTCAAAATAGCCTGTGCATGAGACGGAGTTGAATCATTTTGGTTTATTATTTTTCCTTTAGTGCGGTGTTTATTAAAGTTTTGGTGGATTTGTTGGAATACCACCAAATGGAAGCGTTGTGCATTGGGGGACCCCCAGACCTCTGAGAGAAAGGGGGGTAAGGGCTGAGGGTTTGAAAGTTACACAAGAAAAACATTGTTCCCGAGCAATTCCATTTTGCGACTATAAATACGAGACATAACTTAATGTATTAAATGAAATGCTGGAAAAAATTATCACATAAACCTAGTTACATTGAATTAGTAAATAATAAATTTGGATTATTATTTATTTGATTTTGATCAATAATTATTGTTCAGATTTATCAAGTTAGGTTGGTACGGATTTTTTTTTCTATTTTACTTGTGTCTATTGAAAAAATAAATACGGCACAGTATGGGTATTTCATATTTAATTTTACGCATTTCACATTTTTGTGTGGTAAACATTATTTAATTCATTGTATTAAACTTCCTTGGATCCCGTGGACCACTTTATAGACCGCCGCGGACCGCATTGGTCCGAAAACTACACTTTGTTAAACATTGCGCTAGTGATAAGTAGTTGTTAAGTTGATAAATAAGGAAACGTTCTGTAAAACTTATTTATAATAATGAGCTCGTCAGTGCTGACTCTCTGGTTGACTGAGTTGAAGGAGTTTAAATGTTCATAGGATTTGTTAGATAAACCCATGTCAATCATTTGAGAGCGGCCTTAGTGAATACTATTTATATATGCGTGAGCGGGCTTAAACATAATTTCATATTGTGTTGGTCAGGTAGGCGACTGCTCCCCCTGATATAAACCATTCAGCCTTAGGAGATATTATAAGGATAAAAACATTAAATAACTTCGGCAGGATCCTCTTGTAGAAAGTTTGTAAGACCATTTATGGTGCCTTCGGTTGAAATTGAATACTGACCGGAATAAGCTAGACAGACCGACCTCTCACCCAATATACAGTAGCTCCATGGCTTTTTAGGCGCTGACTGACAGCTCACAGCTGACGGCTTTGAAAAGTTACCAGAGCAAATTATGAATCCCTACGCCGAACCATATGATCTTCATAAACATGTGTTTAGCAGCTGCAACTTCTGAAGTCAGCTGTGAGCTGTCAGTCAGCACCAAAGAAGCCATGGGGCTACTGTAGTACTGTTCATTTCATTTATGACAACTCTGCTCCCATCACAAACTATCCCTGTCTATGGTCCTGGTCGATCTGTAGCGACGAATGTAAGCAAAGACCGGGGTTCTGTTCCAGGTGCACGTGTACTTCTCCGCCCTGCCCGAAGACAAAGTGCCGTATGTGAACTCTGTGGGCGAGCGCTACCGGGTGCGCCAACTCCTGCACCAGCTTCCCCCTCATGACAACGAGGTGCGCTACTGCCACGGGCTGTCGGATGAGGAACGCAAGGAGCTTCGGCTTTTCTCCGCGCAGCGCAAGAGAGAAGCTCTGGGACGAGGCTCCGTGCGACAATTGCCTGGACCCATGGCCTGCGACGCTGTGAGTATACCTGTATTATTGACTAGGTATGGGAGGGGGGCGCTCTCAGTATCTATACTAGTAATTGTAAAGCTGGGATTGCAGCAATACAAATGTAATCATGTGGGCAGATATGGCAGACATGTAGGTATCCTGCCTCTATTGCATAGTTAATTAATTATCAAACGTTACCCTTAGCAAGGATAAGTTAAATTGGTTTCTGTAGTAGTCTCGGTAGGTGTTTGATCATAATAAAACGGTTCGTTCCCACATATTACTCTTGATGTTAGATACTATCTCATTCGTAAGCCGAGTTTCTATTCCCGCCCTTCCCGTCATAGGAAAACTAGAGTGGTCTACAAGACTGACGGTGACCTGGCGGTCTAGGGGTAAGGTGTCAGACTTCTATGCCGGCGGCCGGGGTTTAATCCTCGGTCCCGGCAAAGATTTATCTGATTACCAAACCCTTCCTTCACCCCTGACAAGACATCTTGTAAATGTGAGGAATGCCAGGCCTCCACCGTGGTTCGGATTCCACGTTAAACTGTAGGTCCTTAATTTCATCTCACAATCACCCTACCATTACACATTAGCGTAAGTGCGTATAACCCGAACGGGTAGTAAGACGCGGTGCTAATAATAATACAAGACTGACGCCTTTGTTTGCGTGATAACTGCTGCGGTTAACTATACACTTATAGTGCATTTTATATATAAACTTTTATTAATTTATAATATAGGCTATATCTCCGCGGAGATGGTCACGTGATATAAGACGTCAGTATCGCATTAGAATAAAAAAATTACTTACTAATAAAATCAACAAATTGAAGTAAAATATTTGATTGATGGTTAAATTAATTTCTCTGCAGATAGATATTTTTGATTAAAATGTTCTTTCGACTATATAATACATAAAACTTCAAATCTTCAATCATTTTATTGCCAAGTTAAACCACTGTTTTCCCACGGTGTCTTACTAGCCGCCCAAACTGTGCGCATTTAATTAAATTAATGGCGTATGGATCAGGAATATGTAAAGTTTAGGATAAATACACATACATTTCCTGAAGAATGATTGGATAAACCTCTAGGGAAAAACACCCTACGTACATCTACCCGGGATTCGAACCCCAATATCCTCCCCACACTCAAACCAGATGACCTATATCTGGTGTCCAACGATAGGATGTTAAATACCTTTTCTTACTGTTGATTTGTTTGACACAATAATCAATAGCTGTTAAATCATAGGCGTAATATGAGAAAATGCAACCACATTCATTAAGATGAGAAAATGCAGCAATATTAATCTATGTTGAGGCTTGAAAATCTCATGATGGAAAATAAATCTGAATACATTCTATCACCGACCATCACCGCCCTCTGACTCTGGGATAACTTCTTTTATATTTAAATCTGATAACGATATAATTTTTTCTTTCTAAATAAGCCTTTGGTCTAAAATATACTTTGATTATCAGCTAATGGTAAAACTTGATTAAGAATCTAGTTAGTTTTAATTATGAGTTTTAAATCTTACTGGATTTTCCAGGGAGTTCGAATTAAGTGAAGTGAAAGCCATGTTAAAACTTCTTTTTGCTAGCTGTGGATAAAATAAAATGTGAAAATAATACAGCTTTGTCAAGGGAATAAGAGCTCAGTTTACATTCGCTCAGTTCCGTTACGTTAATTAAAGACCAAGCAATCAGTTTAGTTACAAACAGTACTAACTAGCCGAAGGTTTTAAATCTTAACGAGTGTAACTTTCTTTGGGTTTTTTTCCCCCTCTCTATAAACTCCGCCAAGAGATGCATTAAGAGCCACTTGCAACATTACTTTTCTTAAAGAGAACATTTAAAAGGGGAAAGTCAACCTTTAAAAAGTAACTATGAATATTTCAAGGAGAATCATTAGTGAGTTACGGATGCCTCCCAGTTAAAAAATGACGATAAGAGCTGACAATTATGCCTCACGAGAGAGGAATTAAAAATCGTGGTTGTCGCTTTCGGGAGGATAAAGTCGTTAAAGAGCAGAAGGGGATAGAACAAATTTCTTTCAAACTTTTTTTAATAGGTAAAGTTTAGTTACAAAATTCTTACTCCTTCCACATTAAATTCGGCAATTGATGAGTGAAAGACAATAAATAGTAAAAACAGAGTTTTTTATATGGTCCATCCATTTCCTGTGTTGACAGGTTATTCATTAACTTCAAATTATAATTATTTATATCTAAGCATCGCATCTTACTACCCGTTTGGGTTTTACTCAGATTCAAATATAACTACTAATACACAGGTACCATCTTTGGAATGAAACTATAAATTCATATATTATAATAATTTATTAATTATTCTGCTTTTTTTCCCCATCCGCCGTGTCTTAATACCCTTTTGAGCTACACGCCAATTATTTTACTGCGTTTAATTAATTGATTATTTTCTTATATTGTATTTTGTAAAATGAAAATAAAGGAATAGAGATCCTGTGGGTATTAGGGGCACTAATTATTTTCTTATTTAAATGTATTTATTTATTCTGGTTAATTTAATGGGTAACACCTTGTCTTACACTTAACCAGCCTAACTATGATTCATAATGTATACATATTTTTAATTTAAAATAATTGACTTAATGAACTAAAATAGTAATAGAATGAATCTTTAAAACCAAACAATAAGAAAATTTAATACAAATCAACCATACCCACAATAACTATTACTCACCAAGATTTCTAAATAAGAATTTTACTTATAAACTAAATATTATATTAATATATTTTTTATTATATTTTACTATATACCTCACCCCTAGCGATAGATTATGTGTCTCTCTTGCATCTGCGAAAGTGTATTTATTAAGGTTTTTAATTTGTCGTTTGATACAACGAAGATATATTTGGGTCAGTGAATAATAA
Source organism: Timema douglasi (assembly GCA_901482245.1). Taxonomy (NCBI): domain Eukaryota; kingdom Metazoa; phylum Arthropoda; class Insecta; order Phasmatodea; family Timematidae; genus Timema; species Timema douglasi. The sequence continues at coordinate 7,408 of CABEEJ010008870.1, forward strand.
TCTTGTTTTGTTTTTTTTAATTTTCCCTTTCTTGGTTTACTTATCGTCTCGGAAAATTCTATTTAATATTATTTATTACCTAATCTATTCGCAATTTTTGAATATATTTATCATAAACAGAAGTCAATACTAATAAATGCCAATTTTTTACTCGGTCCTATTCGAGAGTATTAGAGTAGAATTTCCATGTGAAGAACCTTAAAGAGAAAATAAAAAATAAATGTCTATCAGCAATCAAAATGGCATGGGGAAAACACATAGCGTGGCGTATGAATATATTAAAGGTTCTTCAGATGTTTATTTGAAGATAGATATGATGCCCTAGTTTTAATTAGGTGATCGGTAAGCTATGTGCTGATCGTAGTCATATGCCTAAAACTGCTAAGATCAACATCTTGTATGCACTTGTCGTGATGAGCTCAACCGCTGAGGACGGGGTGATCGAGGTTCGAATCTCGGTCCGGTGAACTGAGAGTGGTTTTTCCTAAATGGTTTTCCACTCTCCCTCCACGCAAATGCGGGTTCACTTCCTCTAATTCAACCTTCCCAATCCATTAGAGTAATTAGTACTTAAAGCGTATAACCCGAACGGGTAGTAAGACGCGGTGCTAAATAAATAAATATATATATATATATATATATACAACATCCTGTATAGTAATAATAGTACACACACTAGAAACTCATCCAATCCGGATGATCATAATTCTGGATAATCCGTGATTTGGAGTATTTTTCATTGTAAGGAATTTATAAAATAATTGGACGTACTCATTGTCGTTGAAATAACACATTTATTTACAGTATGATACAGTATAAGGAATAAAATGCTTTTTTTTTCGTTACAAAGACATAATAAAGGTCATACATTAAATTAAATAAATCTATAATTTAACAACTGTAGTGGTACTGTAGGCCCTACTGTATCTTTCAGGACATGATTTTAATCGAAGGTTTTCATTTAATATAAGTACAACATTTTTTTAGTGGACAGAATGCTCCGGATAAACCCAAATTTTGGATAAACAAGTTTATTGTGTGCTTTTTTTTGTGTGTGTAACTTTAACAACTGTGTGTGGTATTCCGATAAACACAAGAATGTCTCATAAGTTAGCAGGAGTAATTCGTCCCTACCAGAGCAGTGCACGCTTCAAACCTTTTTCAGCTCCGATAAGTTTTATCTGACTGGAGTGGAGTTGCATGGCAGCACTCAACGAAATGGGAGGGAATTCCTTCTCCAATGATCTTCACGTTCAAGTATTTACATTACAGTGAGGAGAGTTTTCCAGTCTTAATTCCCTCTCCAATTTTTTTTAAAGAGTGCTCTTCATTTCTACTAACTTGAAGGTGGGGAAGAGGCTTAATTACTCCAGCGGCGTTTCATTTAGAAGCAATAAAGAAAACTGTAACCCCCCTCCCCTTCTACCCACCATGCCATCACAGTGGGTTAAACCGAGGGGAAAATACGAGAACAAAATAACGAAAGAACCTCTAGTTATCTATTAGAAATAATGAAAAGAAAGGGTTGGTTATTTTGCAGACGGAAAAAAAATAACTCATAGAATATATTTTTATTTATTTGTATTTCAAATAAAGAGTTGTCAAAAGTCACTAACTTAATCACAAATAAGTATCTTATATAACATGTTCCGTACGACATGTAGTTAAGATATTAATTTCAGATAATGAACCCGAAACCCATATTCATTCCTACTGTATAATAACATGCATTTATTTTAATGATTCAGCATGTTTTATCATTATTATTCAAACAATTACGCTATCGTTAATTGAGATTAATTTTGTATATGTTTATGTTTGTATATGTTTATATTTTCATAGTATGGGTCATTTATAAAAAACAATAATGTTTTTGCGGCCAATTTTTTTTTTTATGTTCTATATTTTAGTGTTGTTTTATAAGTATTGATAATATTTATCAAAAGTGACAGCTGTAGATAATATTTCTTAACGTATGAATATGTGAAAGTATTTTAGTAAATCTAGTAACTTTTCTAGCTATCAGATAAGGCTCTTCCTGTAAAAATTGGACAAGATAGCGTACGTGTAATTTAATTTTCCTTAAACATGTCTAATTAGTGGCGTGTGTCTTCTTTGCTTTTTGGGGATCAGACTTCTATGAAACAAATGTTATTGTAAACCAAGACGTGTTCCCTATATAATGGTCGAGCCTTCTTCATACGAAGGACCATTTGGGTCAGAATGGAAAACTCTGGCTCACGGGCCATTTTTTATTTTCTGTTGGTACATTAAAAATATAATTATATATTAAAAATGGACCATGAAAAAATTAAATAGCAAAATTCAAAAATATTACCTACTTTCTGCCGCTTTATTCATCATAAATCTATCTATCATTAGACATAATTTTAGTGTATCGAACGCGAATAGTCATACACGACACAGGAGTAGGAGTACATACAAACACTTGGTTTAATAAGTCGTCGGTAGTTATCATTGTAATTTGTAATTTTCGTACAACCCCCCGAAGCTCGACATTTTTTATCGGTCTCAAGAAAAATAAGTTTTCCCATCATATATAAATAATAATATATTAGTCAAATTTGATGAAAACTCACTTTATTTATATTACAGTTTTTAAAATATCGTCATATTATATCAAAGGACAAAGATTGTTTTGGCATTCTTTCTATAGCGATCCAACCATGCATGCACACCAGAGACGTGACGTGGAGTGTTGACATGGTAAGAAGAGTTTTTTTTATCGCCGCTTTTTTTCTTCTTATTATTATTATTATCTTCACCGGTCTTACTACCCATTCGGGCTATACGCACTTACGCTAATGTGTAATGATAGGGTGATTGTGGAGGAAATGAAGGACCTACAGTTTAATGTGGAATCCGAACCACGGTGGAGGCCTATCATTCAACACATTCACAAGTTATGATTAACACACGTCTTGTCAGAGGTGAAGGGAGGGTTTGGCAATCAGATAAATCTGTGCCGGGACCGAGGATTGAACCCCCCCC
>CABEEJ010008870.1:10582-21537 GCA_901482245.1 Timema douglasi
CCCCCCCCCCCAACACAGATGTCTGACACCTTACCACTAGACCCTCAGCTCACCATCACCGCTTTTTACTGCCTCTTCAGGTTATACACATATATGATAATTATTCAAATGGGGTAGGGATGAGGAAGGAAGCACTTTAGAAGTAGTCTATCCACATTTGCGTGGAAGTAGAGTGGGAAACCATTTACGGAAAATCACCCTCAGTATATCCGAACCCGATCTCCCCGTCATCAGCAGGCCAGTCTAACACGAGAGTGACATCTTAGACGATTTGACCACTGAAACAGGTTAAGAGCTTGTTAAAATTGTGTCTGTACCCTACTCGGTCCTCATCTGATCTATCATACATAGAATATGCTCAACATACCTCACATGGGAGTTTATTTCTCTTGATACCTGACCAATGAGAGGTTCTAAAAAGTGTTGAAAACAATTCATGGGCAGTACAGCTTAAACTGACTCTAGTTACCTTGGCAACACTCCACGCCATGCCGCTGATGAACATTGAGGGTTGATTAGTTTTTAACTCTGGTTCCGTTATTTTCATTGTTTACTATCCTAACGATTTGTTTCTAAAAAAACTCGTATCAGCATACGACATACAAACTGAACCTAGATAAGCCTAGTCCTTTATATTATTTAATGATAACAGGATGAGCCCGTACTATCTTCATTGAATAAGAACGCTAAACCTACGCTCAACCTTCTGGTTTTTCCCCAGAGATGGGTTCTAGTTTCTTAACCCACCCTACAATCTGTTTCCTCTATTTTAATAAAATAATATTGGATCTACAACCCTAAGGTTGATCCTGATGTATTTCCCATATATTCAGAGCAGCGCGTGCACCAGATCTTCAAAGGGTTTTGTCGCCCGCCCGCACCATCTTGAATAAAGCACATATACTAACAACAAAGTCATGAGAATATAGTCGTTTTACGTTGCTTTCCGCACTGAATTTCGAGAAGCGAGAGAGAGAAATAGTTTACAAATTTTACTGGACGGTGTCTCATATACATTCCAGGGTTATTTTAGATGACACAATTTGTTATGGGACCGACAGCTTTACTTCCCTTTCAAAGAAAGTTGTGTTATGGATTTCCATTGCTTGGTAAAAATCCTTTGAGCTCGGCTGGGTTTGATCCAGCGAATATTGGGTCTTAAGGTGACCATTTTACCTCAAGACCACCGAGGCTCCCTACGTCTGAATCAATGTACCGTACCTGTAAGTACAGCACAGTAGGCCCCCCATATCCCGGAGAATACGTTCCCAGATCTAACGTGGTATTCCTGTAACATACATAAATACGATAAAGTTTTGTTGATAAGTTGTTCACAGTATGGCATTACCAACATTAAATTAAGAACATAATAATAACGTCGACTGTACACTACAGCGTACTTACTATTCCCCATTCTTCTTGTATTGACGATAACATGATGATGATGACGGTGAAGTGATAGCACAATGGCCACGATAAGGAGATGAAGTGGGGTGATAGTGTAGGCATTGTGACTTATAAACTTTTTCCTTTAATTATAATTAAATAAAATTGGGCAGTGGTAAATTGCGTCTATTGAATCAGCGGATACGGAGGGCCCTATTGTATTTTCAAAGTGTCTCCGTCGCCTCATGTCCCAAAGGTGCCAGCTCTCAGGGTGATGAACGGACTCTTTAATAATTAACCCCCCAACCGAGGCAACTGGCAATCCGTCAGCACGACCCCTTGCATGCCTGCACCTGTCTTCACCCCCATCGTCTCCATCCCTTCAAGCACAAGATTGTGTTCTCTGCCTATACTGTTCACTTTGAAGTTCACACTCTATCGAATAAATTATGAACGTCAGATTTAGAGAGGAAGGATATTTTTTTGACAATTTAAGAAGTTACTAAAATAATGTTTATATATGTAAATGTAGTCATGTGGCCTGCATTTGTCATCTGTATCTGTAATATATATTATCAATACCTATAAAATAATTCTAATAATATAAAATATTATAAATATTGACCGCAAAAAAGTTTGTTTTTTCTAATAGGTCCTTTATAACAGAATCCTACTTACACCTTCTTGGCTCTAAGTAAGGAGTGCAAACACATTACACAAACCATTGATATAAGGATTATTGAATTGAGGCTGGGGAAGTGGATAAGAGAATATTTCGCCAGATTTAGCCTCGAGAAAGATGGGGAAAACATCTCCAGTACAGCTTGCTGTGACTCAAAACAGAATTTCTGACCTCTCCCGGGTCAAAGTCGAGCCCTCCTGTCAAGCACGTTTGAACTTAACAACCCCTGCAGGTGTAATTAATGTAGTTTAATAAGAAAGAGAGATTCTAGCAGTGACATTAATATTCTAGTTAACTTTAGCGTTAAAATATGTTTGAATTGCTAATTACTGTAGTCATGCAGAAGTATCATTCCCTGAAACTGTGTTCACTTCGTGTTGGAGATCACAGCTTTCCCACCGGAGTTCCTCTACGCCTCAGGTAACTAATTCAAGAGGAAAAAAACAGTTTGGTAAGACGTAACTTCACTTCTACTTTGGCAGAATCTAGGTAGTCAAGATCTCCTGGTGCTACAGATGTTGGACGGCACAGACAAGACTTTAACCGCCGTCAGAGATAGGCAAGCGTCTAGTTGCAGTTGGGAATCTCGTTAGAAAGACCGGGTTCCCTGTGGATGGATTTTCCTCACCTTATTTTTCACATTATATCCAGGTGAATCTTCCACAATCTGCTCACTTAGAATAGTAAGTCTTTCATTGATAGCCAATATTTAAAGTACAAATAAAAAATAGTTTTTATTTTTAAATGGGAGATTTTTCTTATAAAAAAATAAAATAAATTTTACATATTCATATTTTAAAAACATTTTTCCTTTGATATATTTTGACATTCTTTTGGCCTGAGAAATTAGGTGTATTTTTAATAAACTGGAATAATATGACGTACTTGCAAACGGGGATTTAAAAACACCTTACCACTGGTGTACATACGGATAAAGGCGTCAGTCTTGTATCGTCTGGTTTCTCGGTAACGAAGGAGGTAGGGACACGAATCTCGGGTGGGTGTATTCAGGTGGTATTTTTTTCCCACCTAAATGTTTGTTGTTATTTTGCTTTCCCTTCACGCGAGTGTGGGCATATTTCCTTATTCTGCCTTCCTCAATCCTACACCATTGGTGTAAAATATGCAGATAGCCCGGACGGATAGTAAGACACCTTACACCATCAAGAATCAGAGTGAAACTCGTGAGGCGCTGCTGCTGGTTTTTACATCGGCTTCGATCCAACCCTAAGTGGTGCAGGGCGTGTTAACAAACACACGTGAGGAGCCAAGAACAACACATGTTTGGTCAGTGTTAGCTCGTGGTACAATAGTTCTTGAGCCCTTCACCTTGGTTAAGTTGTTAGAGAGGTTCACCGCAAGTCCAGGAGAGACTGGTTCAATCCCAGGGGGCACCGACGAAGATATCTACTATTTGTGTAGAGGCTTTCCCTGTTATCTGGTCGATTCCGACACCTTATCTCAGTCGGTAGCGTTTCTATCTACCGAGATAAGGGTCCTGAGATCGATTCCTGGCATAGCCGAAAAATTGATCATTAGTGAAATGTGTGTTTTCCCTTTCACGGTGACGAATTAACGGCCTGGGGACTGAATGTTGTGTCTGTTCTAGATAAAAATTGGTTTTTAAGTCATGTGCTGATATAATCAATAGGTTCGGAAATTGCACGTTAAATACCTCGAATAAATGAAATCATTTAGTAAACACCTAGGACTTGGTTTGTACACGTTCAATCCAATTTTCATAAGAAGGACCTAATCTAACAGATAAAAAAAAAAGCTACTGGACCTACTTTCACACATTCATACATCAAGTCATGTGATCTGAAACTCACTTTTGATATACACAAAGGATCTAATAACATGTTATCAATGAACTGCAAAAAAATATGGTTGTATTTTTTTTAATCAAAAACCTACATTAGTATTTGAAGAACTTCCTAAATTACGTAGTTTGTAAAAAATGTTTTAATATAATCTGTGTCTTTAAAAGAGAACTTTAGATGTGTTGATGATACAAACAGTGTTTGTGTTCACAATGGATAGTGTGTTGAGGCAAAATAAGGCTTTCATCTACCAATATTTCCCCCTCCTAGTTATTAACAATAAACAGATATACTTTATGATTAAATAGGCCTGGATTCATTAAACAATGAACCGTGTTTCTTTAGAAAACGTTGAGCGATGGGAAATACAACTAGTGGAAATTTCGAGTAATACATTTCAAGGAATTATTAAAGAAAATATTTTGTATCTCGGGTTTTTTTTCATGCGAACATACCTAAGCCGAGATAAGGTGAATTTTCTCGTTAATGTAAAAAATAAATATATTTAAACTTGACTCATTTATATAGTAGGCCTACATAACTAGCTCACTCTCTGGCCTAGAGGAACTCGAAAGTTCAGGACGTAAGCATGCCATTTAACCCTGTCCTCAATGAAATCTCTCCATTCTGACATCCAATCTCCTTCAGTTTTCAAATTCGACGTTTTGGCCTACCAAGAGACCTTGTATTTTCAGGTCCCCCAAATAAAATGTTGTGTACTCCATTCTCCTGTTGGTTCATCCATTTGAGACCCAAATATCTTTCTCAGTACTTTGCTATTAAAAATGTATAGAGTACTTTGATCACATATTTCCAGAAAATAAACGTGGCCACAACTTTTTTATTTTTTACTAATCTAGTTCATGAATGGTTTGACCGACATTAATTATATTCAGAGAAATAATAACATATTTCAACAGATGTGTGCATTTATCACCACAAGGAGGAAAACTATGCTAGTAAGGCTATGTCCGTAGCTAGATGAACATGTTTAAAATAATTTAAATTAGTTCAAGAATAGTCCTGGACAGTGGACATTAGAATCGACCAATTTAAACTAAATATGTGCATTTGTTTCTTTGTTCTTGATAACATTATTGATTAAAGTTTAATAGTGTAATAATTATAAGTAATTTATTGATGTTAGAAAGTTGTACAATTTTTTTCAACCATTTTATTAAAATTATGATTTCGTGTTTTCTATTTCTTAGTACGTCTTTCAGTCAAAATACAAAACTCTCTCATCAAGCTCATTCCAATAGCTTCATACCCACATCGGTGGCCGCATGGCCTAAGGCATTACTCTCACAGTAGAATGGACTGCCGAGGACGAGGATATCGAGTCTCTAATCTCGGTCGGGTACTTTCGCGCTATCCATACCATTGATCACGTGGTCTAGGGTGTTATACTTGTTTCTACACTTGGCCGCTGTTGTAAATAGATTGGAGTTTGAATCATGACTGGATGGCTATGATGTGAATAACTCAACCGTGTCATTATATATATATATATATATATATATATATAAGTGACTGTGAACATTAGGGTGAGTCTATGTTGACTTTTTAAAGTTTTTGTTTTTTCAATTAAACCCACCGCATTACAGGTTTGACGGTGTTTTTATAAAAAAAATTACAACCTCCAACAAATATTAGCGTGTTTTATGTAACATTGATATAAAAGTTGAGAAATAACGCATTGTCTTATTATTTTCTCGCGTGCTAATAGAGAATAAAAACTAACTACGGTAATTATCGGCCATCTTGGAGGTTGAGTTTATATAAACACATATACACACCCTAACGATACGATATTCTACTCATAACGGGCCTTTGCATCAACACCAGAGTACTTTGTGTCACGGTATCAAAGTAAATGTGCGTTACCTCGGTCAGGCAGTCGAAGATGACCCCCCGGCCACCAACCACACCCCCTCCCTCAAACTCGTGTACCGATATAATCATTCTGTTCAGAAAATGCACGTTAAATACCTCAAATAAGTAAAATAAAATATTGGTTTGATACTACCCGTCAAATTTGACATACAGTATTTGAAGTGTGAATATATTTATTATATTCGTATAGAGTCAAGTACCTGACATCATATTGTATTCTAGCTACACCCAACCTTAGCGCTAGAGATAATCCTTTTAGGATAACTTGAACCCAATTACAATAAATTATTTAAATACCATCAGGGATCGAATAGCTCAGCCCTCCCTCCAAATCATCCGCTACGGTGTGGGCTGAATTTAGAGTTAAACTCTTAATAAAACTGCTCCTTATTATTAAAAGTGATTGACCACAAAGTATGGGAGACTGTTTCGATTCCGGGTGAGTCCGGAAGAAGATTTGCAATATTCGTAAACAGCCTGCCCCTGCAATCTAATTGATTAATATGGTGATGGGTGTGTTGTGGTAGGCATACATTTTTGAATTAAGTTAAGTTTGTAAGTCGTGTGTTAATATAAGCTAGCAAATGCCTATTTAAAACTACAAATAGATATTAAAAATAAATTAAAAGCTAATGGTACAATATATATTATTTGTAGGGCAGAAGAATTTTGTGGTCACTTTTTTTAAGCACCGGATCTTACTGCCTTTTCAGTTTATACGTGAAGAATAAATAATTAAGGTAAATGTAACAGCATTTTCTTGGAGGGAGGGTAGAAAACAAGTCTGAAAAATTTAACTCCCAGCATACCCGACAGGGATTCAAACCCCGATCTCCCTGTCACCGACATCGATCTATTGCGAGAGTGACGTCCTAGGCCAAACGGCCACCGAAACAGGCTGTTCTCCTCTCTACACAGATGTATGCGTGTCGTGCCACTTTGAAGTGTCCTCTAGACCGTTCCTCAGACTGTACAGGGATGGAAGGATGAGGTAAGGGGTGGGGGTCGCCTGCACCACTTAAACCCCGCGCCCTCTGATGACATAAATCTCCACGTACTCTTTCCTTTTAGCTTTCTTTATGTGGCCATGAAAATAGCTTACGACCTAAGGTAATGGACGTTTATACTCGTGTGTGCTTACCAACGAAAAAGGAAGGGGGAAATAGCGGCACTTGAAAACTGCAATTGTGTTTAGAAACGTTATTTTTGAAAGGCCGTAACTTATCTTATTTTTAAAATGTGTATTATTATTTTTTTAAATTTAAATTCACGTATTAATAACATTTTATAATAATAAAAGGTGTAATGACATTTGATGCGAAAACCTTTTTAAAGTATAACTATTTAATTATTTATGTTGAAATTGTAATGTGTGAAGTTTCAATTGAAGCTTATTTGTAAATCATCTTATTATCACAGTTAGAAATGAGGAAAAACAAGGAACTTGAGTATTCTTGCGCCGCTAGATAAAACGAATAGGTAACCCATCATACAGCTCTGCGTAGAGTTACGTAGCCCTTTATACGTTTTATCTCACGACGCTAAGTCGAATAATTTTATTTGATATTTTGGGAGGCGATAGATAACCTGAGCCCACGATTAATAGCACACTAGTGCTAAGGTGCCAGAAATTAACATATTTTATCATTTATGTTCTAGGTAAACAATGAAATGAGTGTAAGTCGTCTATATATAATGAAACCTCTGACAAAAAATATCTTCTTGCAATCTTAAAATAAATTGTTAAATACAAATTAGATTTCGACTTCTAAAACAATATTTCCATACACTCGAGCGAGGCACGGGTATATTTTAATTTCCTTTTGGAACATCTTAAAAGTAATTATTTATTGAAGACATAGATTGGAAATCACTAAAATGGGGCTTTTATAGAAATCATTTTATATTTTTGTAAAACTATATAGTTAAAATAGAAAGAGTTTTCAAAATATTCTAATGATACTTCCTTAAGGATTATTTCATAGTTTTTTCATAATTATTTGAATGAACAAAAATATTAATAAAATGATCATGTGTTTGGTTTCGAGGTTGTGGCAACAAGAGATATTAAGGTGCACAAATAATAAATTAAAAAGATTAATTTTCACACTTTTATATCATTATAACTGCCCACCATAAATTACAACATAAAACAATGTTTTTCATAATTTAGAGAAAGATCCATGAAAAAATTTGTTTCATAATAAAAAGTGTTTGTTTTGTAAACACAAGCGCACGAATAGGGGTTTTACTGGCGTCACCACTCGCCTTCATCTGCTCTGGTTTACCATCTTTATTTATGAAGAGAAGGCAATCATTAATAAGTTCTCGTTCGAAAATCATTTTAAGTAAACTACAAACACTACTACCACAAAAAACAACATATAAACAGTTATTTCCATGTCAATCTCAGTGGTCTTGAGGTAAAGTGCTCACCTCAAGACCCGATGGTCGTGGGCTCAAACCCAGCCGGGGTCGACGGATTTTTCTTGAGCGATAAAAATCCGTAGCACAACTTCCTTCGGAGAGGAAGTAAAGCCGTCGGTCCCATGTTAAATGTGGCATGTAGAAGAACCCTGGAAGGTATGTGGAAATACCCTTCCCAACAAAATGTCAAGCTCTTTAGCTCTCACCCATAGAAATTTACGTACTGCTGATATAATCAGTCAGTTCAGAAAGTGCACGTTAAACTTCAAACAAATGAAAAAATATTAAGTTCTTGATCAAAAATAAATAATTTTAAAAACTCTTTTGCATAGGTAATTAGCGTATAAAATAATAAAAAATAAATTGAGGGTTGTGACAGTTTCTATTGCTCAAAGTGACAGCTGCTCAATAGATGGGTTTGCAGAACATATGACTTGACGTATGGAGACATAAAAGATCTGGTGACATTTCCTAGCTATTAGTTAAGGCTATTCGTAGGTAAAGTGTAGTATACATGGCTAGTTAATGAATATGACACAGTTCATATTTTTACACAAAACCTATTTATTATTAGTATTTTGTACTTTTTACATTAGTTTGTTCAAACAGCAACTGTTAGGGCATGTATGATATTTGCTAAACAATTGTTCTGGGCCGGAATTTTAACACTGGATTTCTGACTTAGTGTAACCCATCCCTGTTTTTGCTACCGAGAAAGTCTAAAAAACTAAGTTTGGGGATCAGTGGTCAATAAGCCAAAGGTTCGGGGTTTTATCTATGTGCAGGATACATTTTTCTTATAGATATTGTATTTTGCTGCGTCCCACATTACTTACATGTAGGCTATATACAAGACCGCTTAAGCGCTAATGTATTTCTAAACTAAACGAGTCACTTTCTTGCATATCTTAAGGCCACCATCATCACTTACTCGACAGATGTGTTGTATATTCTCCCAAGAGATGGCAGCGCACGCCACGGGATAACGTACGAGGTTTGTCCACAGCTGGGCGCCTCGTGAAAAGGGGAAGGGACACGGAAGATTGTAACTTTGTGCTCGGGGACCGTGTCTCGCACAGGTCGGTGGGGGGTTAGAAAAGACGAAGTAAGGGTGAGAGGGGAGAGTCATCTAACCTTCCCTCCCCCACAACCCTTCACAATAAATCTGTCGTAGACAAGTGGTGTTGAAAGATGGCCTAAGAAGAAACAAGAGGGCGTAAGACTGGAGACATTTTTCCCCCCCATACATTGCCATAAGTTTTGTTTTTGCTCAGTGCAATCGTTACCCACTAAAACAAATGAGCATTGGTGCGTAATTTATTGCCACCGTTAATAAAGACAACAAAATGTCAAGGGGTGGGATTGCATTATATAAGAGACTGTGTTTATTTAGTTGAACTGTCCATACTGATTCAAACAGTACATACAATATATTGATTGCACAGGAGTCTCAAGGATCTCGATTCAAAGGGATTTTAAGTTGATAAAAATCGTACCATTAGTAGTCATTTTTATTTTTATTTGCATTTATAATGTTTCCGCATTTAATTACACTAATGGGGTTGGGATGATAACGTTAAATTTTAGAGTGAATGTACCCACATTTGCTGAAGAAAGAGGGGTAACTCATTTTAGGGGGGAAAAACCACCCTCAGTACACCCGTTTGGCACTTGAAACTTGATCTCTCCGTCATCGAAAAACTAGACAAGACGAAACTGGTGCCTTTGGCCACGCACTCCCTGGTGCAAATTTGGTTATAATAATAATATAATTTGTATAATACACTGAGTATTTTCTGGTGCCAGTGTCGTTCTGTCCGTCACCTCCTCTGGACGTGTTCTAGGTGTGTGTCGAGATGGGACTCAGCAGTGTTTGTCTACCTGTCTCCACACCTTGCACCCACTTAACACGACCCGAGACACGTGTCGGCACTTGTTGTTTACACGTGGTCAACAATGTCTTACCCTTCTTGGACGGGGGTAGGACAGTCTCAAGGTCCCCTTCATTCGGTTAGGGTGAACGTACTTTTGAATGAGCTTTCCATTTGGTACTTAGGCCTACCTAGTGGGCTTTAACTACTACTACTGATACTACTTTTACTACTATTACTCTACTTATAGTTGGAATTTCACAAATACATAATGGCCGGGAAACTGAGTGCTATGCTTGCTCTAGAATAAATACTTATACCTATAATCAGAAAGTGCACACCGCTAATATTGCAGATATATATATATATATATATATAAACTGAACTACTTGCCTTAGCATCAGTAATGGTAGTATCGTATTATCAAGCTAATTTAGGATAAACTCGTCGCTCACAAATTATCTACTGTCGCGCGCATCGGTAACTGAGCTGGCTGGCTAAGGCGTTATACTTATATTGCATTCGAATCCTAGATGGATGCACTGAGGGTTCCTTTTTTATATTATTACGTTGTTACCCTGTACTCTCTCCAGGCAAATGCTGGTGTAGGAACTACTTAACATTAAACTTTATCATCCAATGGCTTTAATAGTGAACGCTGCGAACTTCTTTACGTAAAACAATACAAGTTTTTATTTTAATTTTCAAAGCTATGTTTTGCGAAAAAAGTATTGCTTCTTTCCCTCGCTCGTCCCCTGCCCCACCCCGCCCACGATATTTGAAGTCACGTGCAATCGGTGTGATTAATATTTAATATTGAAATGTGTTATTGTGTTTCTTTGATGTAAATACCAATTATTTATTTATTTA
>CABEEJ010008871.1:6432-21536 GCA_901482245.1 Timema douglasi
ATGTCCCACTTGTCTCCCCCGCCCCCTTGGGTGCGCCACTGTCCTATTCCACCCCACTCTGAACGATCCTGAATGAACGTTGTCCATCCCTGGAGCAGTCTGTGTGTGACTCACTAGTTACTTGACTGTCGTGTTGAGACACACACCAAAGTTAGTTAAACTTCCTCACGACAACCCGACACAAACGCTCCCTCTGTCTTAGTTGAGACGCTATCAAACAGCTCTGTAATTAAACACACACATTCACGTAATACACCAGCCGGTCAAACCATTAAAAACTCAAGATGGGATCCGCGAGTGTTTCGCGGACACGTTCTTCGTAGTCTTACAAGTGCCTCAACACTGAAAAGACCGGATGTAGCGGGCGTTTACGAATTGATTAGTAACGAACGATTCGTATTGTGAATTAGCCTTGAATTACAAGCGAAGAAACTCCTCAAGAAGTGCATTGTTGTTGTGAAGTTGGAATAAATAAGGAGCATTGAAAATTAATGATCTTTTGTATTTCTAAAGCTGGTCACAACCATTAAAAAATAAGCTCTAACTTGGAGGCATAAAATGTTTATTCTTTGGTAAACTTGCTATTTATACAATACTTTTCAATGACTTTACAAAAACGTAAACGTTCAGTCACGAACGAAAAATAAGGATCAATAAAATACAATGATGTCATTTAGTAACGTATTTTGTACAAATTTTAATAGTTCACTGTTATAATTCAATATTTCCTGCTCCACAATAATAATATTACTTGCAGCCTTGTGTTCCATTTTCAAATATTATAATTACATAAGAAGACCAATGTCGACTTTGTCAGGAGTTGAAGTATCTTTAGTTAAGACTTCATCAAGAGTGGAAATCTCTTCAGTTAGGACTTTATCAGGAGTTAAAACCTCTATAGTTAAGACTTCGTCAAGAGTTTAAATCTCATCAGCTAAGACTACGTTAGGAGTTGAAATCTCACTAGTTAGTATTTCATCAGGCGTTGAAATCTCTTCAGTGATGAATCCATCATGAGTTAAAATTTCTTCAGTGAAGATTTAATCAGGAGTTTAAAATTTCTTCAGCTAGGACTTTGTCAGGAGTTGAAATCTCACTAGTTAGTACTTCGTCAGGAGTTGAAATCTCTTCAGGTAGGACCTACGCTTCAAGATTGGTGGTTTAAACTCGAAGAACAGTCTGTTGTTATCCATCCGCAAAGAAAAATGAAGGCCGTGATGTTTTGAGGAGAAATTGTCAGCCACTTGGACCAGTGACATATTTTAATAAATTGGTCCGATAGTAGTCCCGAGGCAAGTCAGAAGACTAACCATGGGGTGTCACAAGTCTAAACCGACTCGGGAGGACGACAATAAAGGTCAGAAGATCTCCTACCAACAGGTGACCCAAGGGACGACCAGCGAGGTGTTCACGGCGGAATGTCTCCAGCAGGTGTGAGTAGTTGAACAGATCCAATGTTGCCAACTCAGATTACAATTATAACATTTTCTGCTAGATTTTAGATAAATAATGCTAGATGTCCAATAATTTTTGAACTATATCTTCTTAGTAGATAAAATATAATTCTTAATATACTTTAAAGAGTAAATATCTGCTCAAAATTTATTAACCTGGCAAAATCCTTGACACAAGATAAATATATCGTTGAAACTTAGTATTATAAACACTTAAATCATTTATTATTGTTAATAATAATATTAATAAAAAAAGAGAGAATATTTCAAATTATAATAGTCGAGCAGAAATTCCTAAACCCCCCAAATAAACCAAGTGGGTTCATAACGTTACTAAGTGAAGCTGTCTGGCAGTAGAACTCACAGGGTAGGAGTAAAATATAAATGATAATATAATTTGTGTTGTGACCCCTTCAATTAAATTTTATTATTCTATTCACAAATATTCATGTTATGTGCCTATACCAGAATCAGCTCAAGATAGGACTGGAGTGTAGTGGGGTAGGGTGAATAAAATTATCACAGGATAGGAATAGGGTGTAATGAGATGGACTGGATAAAACTAGCTCAAGATAGGGACAGGGTGTAATGAGATGGACTGGATAAAACTAGCTCAAGAATAGGGATAGAGTGTATGGGTTGGACTGAATAGAATTAGCTCAAGATAGGGATAGGGTGTAATGAGATGGACTGGATAAAACTAGCTCAAGATAGGGATAGAGTGTATGGGTTGGACAGAATAGAATTAGCTCAAGATAGGGATAGGGTGTAATGAGATGGACTGGATAAAACTAGCTCAAGATAGGGACAGGGTGTAATGAGATGGACTGGATAAAACTAGCTCAAGAATAGGGATAGGGTGTAATAAGGGAAAGTGGATAGAACTAGCTCAAAATAGTGATAGATTATTATGGGGTAAATTGAATATAATTAGCTCAGGATAGGGATACGTTCGTCTAATCGCAAAGTTTATCAATCACATCTTACTTTGATTGGGTTATAATTGCCCGACAATGAAGAACGATTCTCAAGTCGCTGATCATATTTCTTCACGTGACCTATCTATTCCCATGACATTGTGTGGGCGGTAAGATAATTGCTATTTTATCAGATAAAATTGATCTAAGTGTAATATCTAAGTATAATTGATCTGAGTATAACATTTAAATATATCGTATCAATGCATCATAATCTATTACTTTTTTGCGGCTTTCTTTTGACAAAAACTTTTTGAACCAATTAAAAAAAATTGCTTCAGTAGATATGTTTATTTTTTAATTTAATTTTATTTAAGGTATTTAACGCTCACTTTCTGCTCATTATATTAGCACTCGAGAAATTCTATGAGCAAGAGTGAAAGGGCCTACAAATTTTGCTGGGAAAGGTATTTTCACATACCTTCCAGGGTTTTTTTTACATGCCACAATCGACATGGGACTGACGGCTTTACTTACCCTCCGAAGAAAGTTGTGCTACGGATTTTTGTGACTTAAGAGAGATTCGTCAACCCCGGACGGGTTTGGACGAACCCACAAACATCGGGTCCTGAAGCAAGCACTTTATCCCAAGATTACCAAGTTCAACGAAATGCTTAGTTGAATTTTATAAACATGATCATCCGAATAGTTTTTTTAAAATTATTTATGTCCTATGACTTAGCTTAGGTTTTTTTTAACACTAACTGTTCTGATTGTTCGCATTATGTACTAATCACGCTTTAGTGTTAGACATCGGTAAAGTTTAGTTTTTAAAAATTGTAACCGCATTTTCGTGGCGGAAGATTGGAAAACAATTTAGAGAAAACCACCCTCAGTACATCCGACCAGGATTTGAACCCCGATCTTCCGCAGTTCTGTCTATTGAGAGAGAGACGCCTGGAATAAACCATGCGGCCATCGAAGCAGGTTTAACTCAAGTCGGTAGTGTGTCAGCCTACTAAGCTAAAGGTTTCCGGGTTCGATTCTCAGGAGGGTTTAAAAATGTACCATTGATGAAATGAAGGTTTCCCCTCTTACATCGTTGAAATAATGGTCTGGGGTTAGGTGGGTGTGTCTGTGATAGGTTTAAGGTATTTGAGTGGATAATGTTGGAAGCTGCACGTGGGCTTCTTTGTACGCAGGCCCTAAGAAGCAAATATCATCTGTCATACAAGCATTGATGCCTGTAAAGTTATAATATTGATAAATAAATCGTCTTATTATCACTCATCAGATTTGCGGCATTCGACCAGAACACTTTTGAACAAAGAGAGAAAGTTTCGGTCAAATTACACGATGCCCATCACAGATATTAAAAAAAAAACTGTTAAGAATTTTAGATGTGAAATACTTTACTAATTGTATTTACTAATGCAATGCTATATCTATTTTGTGTAAACACTTTTTTATTACAAAAACTACAAAAACACTTATCTTAGCTCGCGCACTATTTATTCCCCTGACACATCTCCACTACCCTTAAATTACCCCCTTTAACCCCGCGTTTCAGTGGCCGAATGATCTAAGGCGTCACCCTCGTGATATACTGGTCTGCTGAAGACCGGAGATCGGAGTTCGAATCCCTGTTGGATATACTGAGGGGTTTTTTCCTTAAAATGGTCTCCCACTATTCTTTCACGCGAATTCATGTAGATTAATACTAAAAAGGCTTCCTTCCTCATTCTTACACCATTATAGTACCTATAATAAATGCGTATAACCTGAACAGAACGCGGTGATAAAAAAAAATGTTAAAACGTACACATTAAAAAAAACTACATCAATATTTTTTTTAAATCTCATTAGATTTAGTACCAGCCAGTGATTCAACTCAAGAACACAAAACCTTTCAAGTAACATTGCATTGCACAATAGCTCATAATGAGTGACTCATAGCTAATTAATTATTATCCAGAAAGATACGGCAGTAAAAGAATTGAAAACTAATTTGTTCCCGGTTGACATTTCTTTTATTCGTTGGTTATATTTCTCAGTATCGCCGAAGTCGCAATGATTGTTTTGTGATAAAGAGCTATATAAATGACGTATCTCATCTGTTGCTGAACCTTGGACTGAGATTAGACGTAATCACATCGAAATAATGTTTCCTTCGCACCCTAGAAGAACTCGGTGGTGTAAAATACTGCGCCTTTTAGGAAATGAGTCATATTCTACAGTCCAATTTTCATAGGAAGATGCATTTTAAAACCGTTCAGCCACTGAAGCGGGTCTAGAAAGGTCATTAGATTTACTTCCATGTATTTATACGTCAATTCATGTGACCTACAGCTCTCCTCATAATAATTGTTATAAATACCTTTAAAATAACATCAATAAAATAGTAAAATATTATCAACTTTGAAAGCAAAATGTTATTTTTGTATTTTCTATACATTTTCTTTAGCACCACATGTCACCATCCGTTGTGGTGATACGCCTATGTACCAATTACTCTAATGTGTTATGGATTAGTAAGTTTGTGTCGGTGACCTGGCGGTCTAGGGGTAAGGTGTCAGACTTATGTGCTGGCGGCCGGGGTTCAATCCTCGGTCCAGGCACAGATTTATCTGGTTACCAAACCCTTCCTTCACCTCTGACAAGACATCTTGTGAATGTGGGGAATGCCGGGCCTCCACCGTGGTTCGGATTCCACGTTAAACTGTATGTCCTTCATTTCATCTCACAATCACCCTACCAATACACATTAGCGTAAGTGCGTATAACCCGAACGGGTAGTAAGACGCGGTGCTAATAATAATAATAATAATAATAATAATAATAATAATTAGTAAGTTTGAATTAAGAGGAAATGTACCCGCACTTGCGTGGAGGGAGAATGAAGAACCCTTTAGGAAAACCCCCCCTCAGTACACCAGATCTAACTCCGATATCCCTGTCATCGGTGGACTAGTATATTGTGAAAGTGACGCCTTAGACCATGCGGCCACCAAAGCGGGTTTTCTAAAAGCTCCTTCCTATTAAAATTGGACTGTATGTGATGAGTTATCTCTGGCATCACGTGATGACGAGGTATGCTACTATGGGTAGAAAATTAAACTAAATTTGTCTACTGGAGCAATGTTACATTTTTTTTAGACAAAAATCTTTTCTTTTGTAAAAACTGCAAAAATACTTACCTAAATTTGCGTTCCCTTCCACACCGCCTTAAAATCGAGGTCTCACTGCGAGGCAGCTGTCGGTCATTGTTTGGGGCACAACGATCGTGGCCCCCACTTTGATGGCCGCATGGTCTAAGGCACTACCGATGTCGAAGTTCGAATCTCAGTCGGATGTACTGAGGGTGGTTTTTCACTCTCGCTCTCCCTCCACGCAAATGCGGGTATACTTCTTCTAAATATAACCTTCATAATCCCTTCAACCATTAGAGTGATTAGTACATAATCTCATATCCCAAACGGGTAGTAAGACTCGGTGCTTGGAGAGAAAACAAATATCCGTGGGTCGGTGACCTAGCGGTCTAGGGGTAAGGTGTCAGACTTCTTTGCTGGCGGCCGGGGTTCAATCCTCGGTCCCGGCACAGATTTATCTGATTACCAAACCCTTCCTTCACCTCTGACATAACATCTTGTGAATGTGGGGGATGCCAGGCCTCCACCGTGGTTCGGATTCTACGTTAAACTGTAGGTCCTTCATTTCATCTCACAATCACCCTACCATTACACATTAGCGTAAGTGCGTATAACCCGAACGGGTAGTAAGACGCGGTGCTAATAATAATAACAAATATCCGTGGAGGCCGCTATTAGATCCAACTGAGATTCGCTGCTCAGAGCAGATTAAAGAGAACCATAAGCGCTTGTTCAAGAGAAGACAAATAGAGTCATTGTCCTGTGTAAGTGATCCAGATGACTTCCCATAGGCCCACTGGATCATAAGGGAGAGGTTTGGGACAAGAGAATGGAAGGGAGAGAAGAGAGTAAAGAGAATAAAAGGTCTAAGGCGTCACCCTCGCAATAGACCGGACTACCGATGACGGGGTGATACAGGTTCGAATCTCGGTCGGGTGAACTGAGCGTGTTTTCCATTCTCCCTCCACACAAATGCGGGTATACTTCGGCTAAAGTTAATCTTCCTCATCCGTAATCTATTAGCGTAATTAGTACATAGGCGTACAACCCGAACGGGTGGTAGGACTCGGTGTTTAGAAAAAAGGAAACTAGAAAAATAAAGACACTAAATATTTCCCGCGCTCCTCGCATTTCTACAGTCTAATTTTCGTAAGAAGGTTATTTTAGAAGAAAAAAAATGTGGACAACATTGACAACATTTTACTGTTTTGTTACAGTCATTTTATAGGTTTTGGGTCCTCTATAAAAAGTGACAGCTGCAGATTACATGACTTGACGTATGAATACGTGAAATCTGATCTAGTAAGGGTTCTAGCTGTCAGATAACCCTTACCATGTGAATTGGGCCACACCCTGCCAGCATAGACGTCCGTGCATACTTTTACACATAAGGCTAAGTATGAAGACGGTAGAACTCAGTGGAAATATACCCGCGTTTGCGTGGAGGGAGGGTAGGAAACCGTTTAGGAGGAGACTCCTAAAAACTCCTGACAAGGATTTGGTTCTTGACCTCCACGTCCCCAGACTATACGAGATTGATGCTTTGTTCCACGCACTGACCGGTGAGGTTCATCTTTATCTACCACAAGTAACATTCTTAATTGCTGCCAGACAATCATTGTCATGTTCAAAACAACTGCGCCATGAAAACCGACCAATGAGGTTCCACTGTTAAGTGTTAAGGCGGTGCTACACTATCATGGCCAGGGACAGGATTTTGATGACATATAATATTTTTTTTAGGGGTACATACATTACATCACATAAAACTCCCATGTGTATATAATATATGTTCTGTCTCCCTGGTTGTCGAAACATTTTTTAATAGTTAATATTTTGATCAGTTTTTGCTATTTTGGGTTTTTAGATATTTTTTTGGCTTGCGTTCTTTTTATGTCATTGTTTAGCATTTTTAATTCATTACTACAGTAGCCCCATGGCTTCTTTGGTGCTGACTGACAGCTCACAGCTGACAGCTGACGGCTTTGAAAAGTTACCTAACCAAATTATGTATCCCTACGCCGAACCATATGATCTGCAAAAGCATGTGTTTAACATCTGTCACTTCTGACAATCAAAATTTAGGTATATAACTAAATGTTGACTGTTAGAAATCAGCTGTGAGCTGTCAGTCAGCACCAAAGAAGCCATGGGGCTACTGTAGGCATTTTCGAATGGGTTTTAGGGATTCATGTTGAATAAGTATATTTTTAATACTATTAATATTTTGTATTGGCCTATACATAAATAAATACTCAAACATAAATGTCTCCTACACAAAGTTACCGGAATGAGAAGATAATCTATTCATTGAACTTTGGATCCTCGTTGCTTGTTTGATTGTAAAATACATATTCCTGGTGAGAATGTAACTATGGTGGAGAGGGTTGCGTTGGGAAGGAGTAGCCACTACTTACGAAGCAGATATTTGTAAACCAATGTTGTAGTTAGCAGAATGCAAGAGTTTAGTTGTTAAAAGCTTTTCGTTGCATAGATATTCTTTAGTTTCCATTTTTAAATACCGTGTTTGTTTCAGTCGTGTTATGAATTTTTGATTACATTTTTAGGTAACCTTTATTTGTTGTAAATTTGAAGATTTTTTAAAAAGAATCTTAGGTCATTTTATATGTCAATTTTAGGTCATAAAAGTCTGGGCCTTGGTCATGGAATACCCATAACACTAACTTGAACGTAGTTCAGGAGTGTTATCAGCGTATAACCCGAACGGGTAGTAAGACGTGGTGCTAAATAATTTTAAAAAGGGAGTGTTATATATTACCACCAAGTACACTTTCCCTGATGGACGTCAGTAAAATGAGTTCAATTTATGTTGACACACATAACAGTTTATATTTGATAAAAGAGAATACTAAGATCTGCATAGGCATAGACACCAAAATTGAGACTTATTGAACTTCTTCTTGAAGTCAAAAAACGTAAAATAACTTTGACCCGTGCAGTTATTTGGTCTGTACAGTGCATGTGTTATGTTGACACTTTACAGGTCACAATTTACGATAAATCGATCCCAATATTATTTTATTCCCTTAGTTTATTATCATATTAGAGGCCTATTGAAATGTATTCTAACTGTATAAACTTAGGTATTGGTTTTTCTCGAAAATGTGTAAAAAAATAAAAAGAGATCAACAAAAGGGGGGTGTGCGTTTGATTTTGACAAACATAATTATTTTATAAAAGTTATTTAGTAAAATAAATATAATTTAACTTGATCGATCCATCAAATATATTTTTATAAATAATAATATGTTTTATACAACCTTTTCATAAAAAATTATCATTACTATACATGCGCTAGGATTTCATAAAAGAAAATGGCGACATTTGAAACATGAAAGGCAGTTTAAAATGTAATTGTACTGCATGAGCGGAATATTTTATTTTATTTCAAAGTTTCTTGGTCTATTCTTAAATAATCTTCATATTATTTCTGATATTCACTTTCAAATTATTGTATTACAACAGTATTATTATTATTATTATTATTTATCTCCGCGTCTCACTACCCGTTCGTATTGTACGCATATGTACTGATTATGCTAGTTTATCAGGAATGAGAAAGGTTGAATTTAGAGGAAGTATACCCAAATTTTCGTAGAGTTAGAGTGAAAATTAACTCAGCAAAAAAAAACCCCATCTTCACCCAACCGGGATTTGAGTCCTGTTCTCCCCGTCATCGACAGTCTTAGTCTATTGCGGAAGAGACGCCTTAGATTATTATACCCCAGTACGAGTTTTATGTAATTTTATAACACATCTTAGTAAAATATGACCGTTGATTCTTATATTTAATGAAGTAACTTCCTCTCCCCTTCTTTCATTAAAGAAATGTATTAATTTTTGTATAAAATAAATGCTGACAGTGTAATACCGTCCTTAGAAACTGTCACGGGGTCTTGTGACGTCCCCGAGGTTTTGTTGTTTGTCTGCATCTTAATTGCTACATTTCTCTTAATCACGGACGAGGCGTGCTTCCAGCTAATGGAGCAGTTTACTACTAATTACTGTTGTTTAGGGAGACTTGATACGGGTACAAACCGCGCGGTTGAGTGGTTAGCGAGGCTCCTAGTCTACGTTCGCTATCGCGGGGAATCCGAAGAAATGTTCCGTAGTGTGTATCTATGAGTCAACTAACCTAATATACTCTTAGGGCCAGTTTCATAGTCAAATTTAGTACGCCTCAAGTGCGGCGCTACACTAAATACAAGACGACACCTACCTAAACTCGAATGGAATGGGCCGTTCTCGCATAGGAAACTGGCCCATTCCATTCGAGTTTAGGTAGGTGTCGTCATGTAGGCCTACTTAGTGTAGCGCCGCACTTGAGGCGTACTAAATTTGACTATGAAACTGGCCCTTAGGGCAGAAGCGGATCTACACTACAAGCCCACTAAGCACGGGCCTATGGGCGGCGGCAAATTTTGGATAACATTATTTTTTTACTTTTACTCTAATATGGTTTTTTAGTAATTCTGTTTAAAAATTATTGACTAACTTTATCGGAATAGTTCAAGTTTAAGTCAGAACGACAATATTTCTTTTTAAATACTGCATTTTGTAATCGCTTTGTAACTGAGGTCAGTCTCCCCTTCTTCATAACGTTAACTCAAGCTAATTTAGGGCATGCTGTACATTATACAGTACATGCCTGATTATCTTTTGTAGAAAGCTTTTCTTGAATACTAACTTCCACCCCCTGCCATCCCCAACACCTATTTCCACCGAATCTTCCTAAAACCCTTGACAAAATAAAATCTTGGAGGGAGGGTAGGACGCATATTGTAATTGTGCATAGGGGTGCAAAAAATGTAAATCCGCCTCTGCTATAGGGGTCATCCATAAACCACGTAAAGATGTTGAGAGGAGTTGGGAGTTGGGGGGGTTGTAATGTATTATATTGTGTTACATTGGGATAAAAGAGGAGTACATCACAGTGTTACGTAACACAGATTTTATATTTAAAAAATCGTTCAGGTTTTCACCATTAATAAATATAATTATATATAAATTCCTATTCTAAGTACAGTATAACCTTGTTCATCCGGCCTAAATGGGACCGGGTGCCATTCGGACACACTAAAATCTGGAAACTATAGGAAACCATAAGAAAAAATCACCATTACAATATATATTACTTTTATTATTAGCATTGCGTCTTACTAACCGTTCGGGTTGTACGCACTTACGCTAATGTGTAATGGTAGGGTGATTGTGAGATGAAATGGAGGACCTACAGATTTAACGTGGAATCCAAACCACGGTGGCATTCCCTACATTCACAAGTTGTGATTAATACACGTCTTGTCATAGGTTAAGGAAGGGTTTGGCAATCAGATAAACCTGTGCCGGGACCGAGGATTGAACTCCGGACCCCTAACACAGAAGTCCGACACCTTACCGCTAGACCACCAGGTCACCGACCATATTACTACAACTCAGCATTTATTTTTACAATAACAAATTATAAAACACTTGAAACACGTTTACGAAAGGGTAAAAAGCAGGTAAGAAAAAAAAGCGTTACGTGGTTTACGGATGGCCCCTCAGCTCAGCCGGTAGGCAGCGCTGTCTGTAGCAGTGTTACTCAAGGTGGGGTCCACGAGCCATCGAAGGATGTAATTAAATAGGTTAAACCTAGCTTCGGTGGTCGAATAGTCTAATGCAGCTCTGCGTAGCCCATGGCTCGCGGGCCACATGCAGCACTTAACTTCACTTTATGCCACCCGCGAGAGGTCAACATAACATAAAATTGTGTTCGAGAATCTACCCATAAACATTAAATTTTCTGGTTTTGCATCACCCGATTTACAGATGATGCAACTTTGAATTGAAGACAAAATTTTCAGAAGTTTCTCTACTGGATATTTATAAGAAATACTTGCCCGGAGAAATAGAAGCATTGAAAAATCATGATCTAATAATCTCAACATTATTAGGAAGTACCTACTTATGTGAACAGCCTTTTTTTTATGAAACAGGTCAAATCAAGAGGTCGTTCCCATTTGACTAATTAATAGGCCTATATGGAGGAAAATTTACGAATTGCTGTGTTATACATTGACCTCGATAGTGATAGATTAATAAAAAAACAGTGTAAATTCTCTCATTCGGTCTACCACGAGGAAACAATAATGGCGACTTATTTTTCTTTTCTCTTTTGTAAGCATGTGCGTTCTTTCAAAATAAATAATGTTAGTGTTATTGTGTGTTTGTCTTTTTAAAAGTGTATCTTTATTAATTGAAATTTTGATTTTGGAATCTAGTAGCTATTGCTTCTGTGACTTTAACTTTTGTTGAGGTATTTTTTTTCTATCAATTTCCTACTAGTTTGTTTTAAGAGTAGCTGTTTAAGTATGTATCACAAGTACGATTTTCAAGCGTCATTTTTCACTATAATAATTTATAAGACTATTTGTAAAATTATAATAAGGGGGAAAAGTTAGGTTGATAATTGTTGAAGTGGAGGAGGGGGGGGGNGGGGGGGGGGGGTAGAGAAATAAACTTGTGGCCCACCATTGATCATTTAAAGTAAAAGTGGCCTTCAGGTATTAATAGGTTGTGTACCCCCCAGGTCTAATGCTTCACTCTTGTACTGTAATATACAATGGGGTGGTCGAGGTTCGAATCACGGTTGGGTATACTATGGTTGTTTTATTCCTAAATGATTGTCCATGCAAATAAGGGCACACTCCCTTTAAAATTCGACCTTCCTCATCCCTAACACATTGACTTATTTTGTTACTATGCGTATCATCCGAACGGGTAGTAACACGTGGTGTTAATAAATTCACCTAGTCGGTGTTGAACTCTGACCTCCTTAGTCAAGAGTCGGGCGTGCTAACCACAGCCCTATCTCTATTGACGAATAAAAAGCCAAGATTACCGCCGCGCTCAATCAAATGAACATCTGTCTTCAAGACACACAGACGTTTGTAACATTTTCTTCCCGTCACTTCTATTTGCGAGTCCAGTCACTTTACCGACTTTAACAGAAGCCGACTCACAAAATGCTCTTTATTGGGGCCGTCATGATCTTTATGCGCGTGGGCTACCGGTGACATTTCAGTCTGTTGGCCTTTCGGCACTTACCCCTTCCCAAGGGGGTCTATAGTATTCTTCCGCCACGACAACTGAACCACTTTCATTGCGATTCTTCAACTATATTATTATTATTATTATTATTACTTAGCACCGCGTCTTACTACCCGTTCGGTTTAAACGCTTTAAGTACTAATTACGCTAATGGATTAGGAATTGGGAAGGTTGAATTAAGAGGAAGTGAACCCGCATTTGCGTGGAGGGAGAGTGTAAAAACACTTAGGAAAAACCACCCCCCAGTTCACCCGACCGAGATTCGAACCTCTATCTCCCCGTCCTCGGCGGTCGAGCTCAACACGACTAGGGTTTCCTCAACTATAGCTATATTCGGGTATGAAGGACCTTTTAGAAATTACAAACTTTTTTTTGTGCACAGGAGCTATTAATTTAAAATTATCACCCTTTGCGTGTGGTAGGTATCGCTCAATGTTCATGACAGACACACAGACTTATAATTTTATTTATAGATTATTGTTATTTTATATGTATCGATAATATCTTTCAGCATGAGAGCTGCAGAACATATTACTTAACGTATGAATAAGTGAGAGTAGATATAGTAGCTGTTCTGTGTCATATAAGGCTCTTCCTATAGAAATTGGACTTTATATCATATTCGTGAGTAGATATAATGTTTAAGGAAGGGTCAGACATATTGTGCCCCTTTAACCATAAATGAATATGTTTAGGGGGAGGCAAGGAATAATAATGGGCCTCTTTTATCCATGAATTAACATGTTTATTGGGAGGGCCAGGCATAATATTGGGCCCCTTTTAGCTATGAATTAACATGTTTATTGGGAGGGCCAGGCATAATATTGGGCCCCTTTTACCCATTAATTAACATGTTTATTGGGAGGGCCAGGCATAATATTGGGCCTCTTTTACCCATTAATTAACATGTTTATTGGGAGGGCCAGGCATAATATTGGGCCCCTTTTACCTATGAATTAACATGTTTATTGGGAGAGCCAGGTATAATATTGGGCCCCTTTTAGCTATGAATTAACATGTTTATTGGGAGGCCAGGCATAATATTGGGCCCCTTTTACCCATGAATTAACATGTTTATTGGGAGGGCCAGGCATAATATTGGGCCCCTTTTACCTATGAATTAACATGTTTATTGGGAGGGCCAGGCATAATATTGGGCCCCTTTTACCTATGAATTAACATGTTTAATGGGAGGGCCAGGCATAATATTGGGCCCCTTTTACCTATGAATTAACATGTTTATTGGGAGGGCCAGGCATATTAGGCCCCTTTTACCTATGAATTAACATGTTTAATGGGAGGGCCAGGCATAATATTGGGCCCCTCTTACCCATTAATTAACATGTTTAATGGGAGGGCCAGGGATACTTTTGGGCCCCTTTTAGCCATGAATGAACATGACCCATTGCATTTCCATAAATCATTAAGAACATGTCCTATCTACTGTAGTGGCGGTGGTGACAGCTAGGAAAAATTACCATGTGTCCATCCATCTATTCACCAAACCAAATATCTGTGAGACCAAATGTTAAGCTGCAGTCAACAATTTCAAAACAAACAATATGTTTTTAACTATTTAACTTTTTTAGATTATTTAAATATTAATTTAATGAAAATAACCGTTTGGATGTTTCCTTCTTTTTTTTTGTGGATGTGGCGTCTGCGAAGAGCTACTGAAAGGCTTCGTTCTCTTCATGAATTAAGATGGCGGACCAACCGAAAAAAGGGTGGTTGATGACGTCATACAAACCGTCTTAGGTTGAGTTCATGCGCTGTTTAGAAAATAAACACGTTTTATTTTGAAATTAATATTTTGTATGTTCTAAGTTAAAAAAATAAATATTTATTTTGGTGGCCAGTTATAATAAGATAAGTGTTAGTATAATACTTTTTAATTAATTGTTTCATTTATTATAATGTTTCTTGTTGTGATAAACGCTAAACGAAAAACATAATAGTTTTTGTTAACATATTATCATGTTCTTTCAATGAGTTATGAACACGCCAATTATACAGTAATCCTTGGGGAAGTATTTTTAGAATCATTTAATAACACTTTTGATTGATAAATATGGTATTACTAAGCAAACAATGGCTATTTCCGCATAGGTTGACATTAGTCACTTTCGCTCAATGTTCTCCTAACTGTCACAACTTCTCCTTCAAGAGATAGGATATACGCAGGGGTTGGCAACCTTTTTTGGGGCCCCGATAGACTTTTACGTTTATTAAAGGTCCTGTGATCACCCTTTGTTTCTCCCTTTTACTTTTAACTCTTTTTCCCCCCATACATTTTGTATTTATTTCTTAAATTCAACATCATCTGCCTTGATAGAAAATAAATAAAATGTACACTTTGTTTACTTTGAAAGATAATGTCTTACTTTGACGGATTACACTATGACCCTATCTTATAAGCTGTACCATAGTGGAACTAAGCAAGGTAGCATAGCAGTCTTACCTTGACGGAT